>DWNJ01000729.1:0-14040 GCA_018250275.1 Udranomia eurus
GAAACTAGATGCTACTTAGATTGAACTTTATGTTATACTTACATTTTTTTATCAATACTACGATTGTATATAGCTAACAGTCAAATGTAAAAATTGCAGATATGTAGAGAAGAATTAACAAAGAAGGGCATTAGCGTAACTTGGCATCAAAGCCCACTAGCCACCAATGTGCAGTCAGATCCCGGGTGTTACTACAACGACACCTTAATTACTAGAAATTGTACTAATACCAGTTGGGCACCTTCTTTATCAGAATTGAAACCTTGCTTGAAAGTCATTAAAAATTATGATCTCATGACATGCCCGCCGAGTTTTGACAGAATTTCGGAAAATAATGACGAATATTGCTACCAAGTCAGTGGAGTATCGTCTTGGAATTATCCATGTTTCAAGAGTGGTGGGGCATCCCTCATCACTGATCTTAGCGAAGAAGACGTTACGTCTCTACTACATTCTCTAAGAATGAAAAACATGTCTAGATTCTTCTGGCTACCAGCTCGACGTGTCAAAATATTTCATCCAGTATTATGGCATATTCCAGGACCAAACTGGCGCTGGCAAGTAAAAGCCAACAACAGTATACGTGTTCAGACATCGATTATGAAAAATTGCGCATTACTAGACATCGTACAAAATATTATCGTAACCGACACATGTAATAAACAGTACCCGAGTTTATGTTTTTATATAAACGATATGCATTACCCAGCGATGTGCTCAGATGCATATCACGCATTTCGGTTCATGCCTAATGATGGAGTTTGCTATGGCATAGAAAAATCTGAGCCAACTTTGACATTTGATGGGTTTCTAAAATACAAATGTTCTAATCCAATGGGTGATGGGGAAAACAACCATTTGACCAGGTTTATTTTTAAAAAGATAGCCGAGTTGAATAATTTACCTGACGATGTCTGGTGTTGGTTCACTCGAAAAGATGCAACTGATGATGGAAATGTTATAGAGGACATCGGATCTATGGAAAACAATCTCACTTGTATACAATCCCAAGTAGCAATAAATAATGTTGGTACGTTAAGTTTATTAAATTCTTGTTCAGAACCAAAATTGCCCTGCATGGCATGCGTAAAAGAAATGATATATGGACAAACAGAATTTATCTTTGAATACAGTGTTGAAGAACAGCTTATGTACTTAACAGTATATTTTCCTTCCGGCTTATGGAAATACAATTACAACGATAGAGGTATTCAGTGTTTCTCCAATGCAAATGGATTTGTAAGTGTTATTGACGTACTTGAACGCCCATTTATTGAAATAAGAACATTTGATTCTAAACAAATTAGTTCGGATGCCATTGAAAAAACAGTCTACGTAATTAACTTGGTTACCGATAGGTCGGCACAATACTGGTGTGAGGGGCACACCAGAAATTTTTCTTTAATAACTACAGAGAGAATAGTAGTTAACCCCAAAGGCAATAAGAAACATGTATTTTCATTAGTCACAAAAACATATATTGCAAACGGTGACATTAACGATAACTTACAAGACGTAATGCAAAATTTGTGTGAAGACGTAACTACAATATTTAATGCCAAAAAAGCTTTGGTCATGGATATACTTGAGTATTCAATGGATCATCTGTTAGTTTTATTGCATTTACATGTTCAATTAGACGACATTTATGATAATGATAGCCGCAACATAGTAAGTACCTTCGAAAAACTAAAAGCAATAGCAAAGGAAGACTTAATTAAGTACAACTATACGTTTGTGAATATGTCTAGCTCATTAGTTTGTTTACCTACAACTTCTATTGATAATTTAGTGATCCTTAAATGGCAAATGACTTCTATAGGACATATTACGGCTCCTACTCAATTTTGTTTACAGGCTAACGGCTTACCAGTGAAAAGATTTTGTTCGGGGTCCTACTTACTTGGCAGCGTTTGGGGGGACATTGAAGGGGTATGTGACAAAAATTACGTGGCTTCAAAAACAACGACCTTTCTGTATAACTTTGTAACAGGACAAATACCTGAAAATGATACATCCAGATTCCTCATAGATGGATTAAGTTTTGTACTCGACGATGTTGACATAATAATACCAGCAGATATTTACTATCTATCAATATCGTTTAAACATGTTTTATCAATCGCCCATGTTAATCACACTTTAGTGGACATGGGTGATATTGATAACATGGCGTGGGTTATGGACAGAATTTTATCTTTGGATTGCAGCTATTTACGGTTAGCCCAAACGCTTAACTCGACAAATGTTATTCTGGACTCCGTTAATGATATTATAGAAATGTTGTCATACAAGAAAACTTCTGATAGTAACGTGAGGAGTAACATCAAAAATAACGATGAAATAATTGCAGTTCAGCCGCAATGTGTAATACAAATATCTTATCCGTACAAAAATAATGTAAGCGGCATTGCAATTATCAATAAAAAAGGTGCAAACAATTTTACAGAAATGGAAATTAGACCTTTGTATAGTAACAGCACCTTGGACAATGTAGTGTTATTAAAAGATTTAGAGGTTGCTGCATGGTTACCAGATAATGTACTAAATTCGCTCAAGAATAAGACCAACGACACGAGTAATGAGACTGTGGATTATGAAAATGTGTACATAATTATTACAGTATTTCATAATGACGCTATATTTCAAGAACTTGAAGATAATAAGCACAGAGTTAACAGTCGTATAATCGGGATATCGATGCCTGGCTTCATCCTCAATTTAAATACTTATGTCCCTTTAATATTTAGAAATATACGTCGATCACGCTCAGAAAAGTTTTGTGGTTTTTGGGATTTTGAAGCACATAAAAAGCAAAACATACCAGGTTCTTGGTCTAGACATGGATGTGTCCTGAAGAAAAGTGTCAGAGAAATGACAATCTGCGAATGCTATCACTTGACTCACTTCGGTAATTTGTTACATACCGGCAATTCTATCAATGGGAAGGAGATTGACGAACAGCATACCAAAGCTCTAAACATTATTACGTTGATAGGTAGCTTCCTTTCATTAGTGGGTGTTACATGTATCTGGCTCACAGCCTGCGTTTTTCAAGCTTGGAGAAAGAAAGCTGGTACCAAAGTATTGTTACACCTATCAACTTCTATAGCACTGCCGTTATTATTTATAGTGATTTTTAACTTAGACAATACCATGTTTGAGGACAGGAACGGGCTTTACGTGATTTATGACCACAAGAAAGTAGTGTGCATTATTCTAGGAGCGCTCTTACACTACTCAATTCTCGCAAGTTTTATTTGGATGCTAATAACTGCTTTACTTCAGTTCATAAGGTATGTCAGAGTGTTGGGAGTGTGGCGACCGTACCGATTCATGCTAAAATTGACGATAATCGGGTGGGGCATCCCTGTAATTCCCGTTATGATAGTTCTACTTCTTAACAAAGAAAATTACATTCCAAATTATTCGACTTGCTACAAGTGTTCAATTTGCTATCCAAAAGACATTTATTTAATTCTGAGTGTTGTGGTCCCGGTTTGTATTATACTATTGATTAATGTTACTCTATTTGTTCTCGTTATGTGGTCTATATCGAAGGGCCCCGATGGGAAGATGAGAATTACGGATCTGGATCTTGTTGGTGCGCAAATGCGATTATCTGTATTTCTATTCTTTTTGCTGGGACTAACTTGGCTATTTGGTATTTTTTCCTTTTCAAACAATTTGGTATGGTCGTATCTTTTCTGTTTGACGTCATCTTTACAGGGGTTCGTGTTATTCGTGTATTTTATAGTATGCGACCCGAGCACAAGAAATCTGTGGGTCACCTTAATGAAGCCTCATTACCGACCAAATTTGCCTCGAGAAAGTGTTACAAGCATAAGTAGTGGATAAAATTAATACTTTACATAATTTTTTCATATGTTTTAAGAAAATAAATAGTAACATAAAAAATCCGAAGTGACTAAGAATTTTCATGCAATTTTTAGAGAGGCACTTCTCTTATTATGTCTAGAGATTTATATTTAGACATATTATAATTCATACATATATAAAAAGTTAATTTATATAGTATTTATTCGTAGTAAGAGAAATAATGTTTATCTATTATAATTATAATCATTATGAAAAACGATTCTAGTCGTTAGGTGGAAGTTTCGTAATCAAATAATATTATTTTATACCTTTATGTACCGTGAGCACAGTTTTTTGTTATGTATTGCTACAGTGTTTCAATATTTTATAAATAATAAACATGTTTGTTAATTTATCAGTGTTATTATTTTATACATAATTTAACAATTCCCGGGAACTCTTAGAGCCAAGTGACCTCATTATTATCTTCAGTCAACAATTCTGAAACCGGATAAAAGGGGGTTCCTTGAGTTATCATTTCTTTTCTAAGCAATCTTAGGTGAAAGAGAGGTATAATGTTAAGCAAACCTTAAGAAATAAGCCTAGAATGGATTTAAAGAATATTGTTAGTGTAGCAGGGTGTTTTCAATCAATATTATAACACAACAAAGGATGTCATAAATTCTTGGCATTTGTAAATTAAATTGTTTTCAGCAACTTGATCTGAGTAAAGTCTCGCGTGTACAATGAATTATAACATCCAGTTCATGGAATCTAAAAGCAAAGAGTAAAGCATGGACAATGTCTTTAGTTGCATATTTATATTCATATCTGGTAAGAGCAATATTATTTTTGTTATCACTCCACAAAGTATTTTTATGATTGGGAGGTAGCAAACGATGCTGTCCACCTGATGGTAAGATTACTGCCGCACTTGGACATCTGTAATCTACCCGAGACAGAATCGAAGTTCCTTCTTAGGTCGACCACAAATATGTCTCTGCCCCTGAGGACTAAGTTGGAACGCTTGGTTTAAGTGTCTCCTTAACCCTTCAAACCACAAAACAGCGGCAAGAATAGTGCTGTTATAAGGTAGAAATAGATGTGGCGGTGGCGTCTCCGGAGTCGAACCGTAAAAGGTACTCCACTTTCCACCTTCGTATTTATTTTGCATTCAATTTTCAAATTACACCATAATGTTCGTGACCTTGTGAAAAACTTGCAGGTTCGTTTTTCCCGTCTATTTCCATAAGTGGAGGATGGAGAGCGGTACCTGCTAACCAAGCCATGTATGCTCTTCGCAGCACTAACGTGGGAATAAATCGTAACGTGGTGCCTGACGATGAGCTGCCAAGAAGTAAGTTTTAGGGTAAATAAAATAACTTAATATCACGGATCTACTACTGCGAACGAGGGGCCATGGTATTAATAACACCATGATATTTATGTTACGTTACGTTACGACACGTTACGTTGCGTTACGATACGTTAAATGTTTACCACTATAAAGAATACGACTTAACACTTAGTCCTCGGAGTCACACAGTTATGTTACTACCAGTTAGTATGAGTGACTAATATTAAAAAACGATTAATTTACATAATTGAATTATACACATTCATATGTTTATAATTCAATTATGTAATACGGTGAGAAGATGAAATTAATTTAATACTCATAAATATGGAAATGAAAACCGTCTTAGGTATACGAGTACATTGATTAAGCACTTTATTATTTATATTTAAACAAACTGAAGTGTGTGAACATTTTCATTACAGCATCTCTAAACCATATTTATAAGTTCGGCTGGTGCAGACCTGATGTACTCTCTAGTCAGTTCTTACGAAAAGCGATCAATATGACATTCACATCGTGGCAAGACACACAAGCCGAATATGTTTACGTATGTTGTATATTTTATAACTCACTAACTGACCGGATGCACTTTGTACCGCCTCGGAATCATCCTCTTTATATTATTAGTATAGACTAGATTACATTAATAATACTTATACTTATTAATAAAATTAAAAATATATATATATCATATACACATACGAAATTGATCAACAGAAAGTTCTATCATTAATATACAAAGTTATCAATACCTTTCTAATGAATATAATGATAAAATTATTTTATTTCCAGCTCCTCGAACACAAACACACACAAAGATACGCCTTCCAATGTATAGTCATGAAGACTTACGTTAACCGTAAATATATGTTTTACAAGAGCCGTCTGCCGCTCTACTACTGCCAAGGGACGGTCTACCTACTGATGCTGAACACAGTCGAACGGCTAGAGGTGCATGAGTTCTACCTGTACCAGAAACTCAACATGCCCGCCAATTTAGTTTTTGAGTTTTATCATGCCCCTCCATTGTAAATAATAAAGACTGTACAGTATTACATTTTGAAGTTATTTCAACCAATTAACACTAATTCATTTAGGCGCCGCGACCAAATTTAGCGATCTCAATTCAGAACTCTCACGCCCAAGACTGCAAGCAGGAGTATTATCTGTTTGCTATTGCTGCAAAAGCCATTTTTAAGATGAACTGAATTCGACTGATAATACTAGTTTTATTTATTCTTGAGAGTGCGAAACCATGATACATAAGACTATAATCATGGTCTGAATGGTGTCGTAAGGCGAATAGAGCTTGAATAGAATTCGTTAATCTCAATAAACAAGTAATAAGAAACACATCGGTAGAATACTTCAGGTAGAGTTTTATTTTGAATTGACTTTAGTTGTTGACGTTGTAATTAGGATTTGCAATAATCACCTAAATTCACACAAATGCTCGTGCATAAATAGGATAATTTTAAAATATGAATATGTAATAATAGTAATTTTTAACTTATTGCCTACATAATAGGAAAATTTATAATAATATTTTATCGGAAGGGTATCCGCGGGGATTTCCAGACGATAAAAAAAAAAAAAACATATGTAATATACATGATAAAATGGGAATAACCGTAACACTGACACATCTAATGATGTATGATGTAGTGTAGTAGTAGAGTGTAGTTGGTGACCTATAAATAATTAGGATGGATAAGGTAAACGTCTCATGTAATAATCGAATAATTAAATTTTCGTCTCTTGTACGGCTACACCCGTACAACATTTGAATTGAAACATTTAATTTATTAAAATAAATGTACCCAATTTATATTTATATATATGAGCACCAAAATTTTCTCGGGAGTCATAACTCAATGGATATTAAGATTTATATTACTAAGTTATCATCGCCTTCTCAATATACTGTTACAGATAATTTCGAATCAACTGAACAATAGAGTTTTCTTTCCATAATTCGCTTTCTTTTGTCTCGAAGAATGCTGTTTTACAAACATGCAGAAGAGAGTCTCGTGATATTCTTACAATCTGCGACAAAGTAACTATGGATGTCCCGCAAATATTAACGTTTATTGGTGCGTACTAATCGTAAAATATTATATTAAATTTATTTATTGATATTTGTTCATAACAATGTGCTGGCAGAGAAGCATGCAGTCAACTGATGGGACGTAGTAACTTGCTACCTTCAAGTTATAAAAAAAATCATATTCAGTTGTTTGTTAATGTTAATGCTTCCTCTACAGTGGCTTGTAAGTTAGGTGCATGTATGTTGCGCGATTTTTCTACGTGTCACGACGATTTCAACCTGAAACCACCTGACGGAGTCCTTAAGGAGCACACCTTTACTTGGTTGGGTTTTGCGCAATATTTACATGGTGCGTATTGCCAACTATTTGCATGATTTTAGCTTTGTCTATTATCTTTATATTATTAAATCTTTTGCACTATAAAGTAAGCACATCATATGTGGTGCAAAAGGTGCTAAGTATACAAAAGTAGAATTATACTTTAAGCATTATTTTTACATCAAGTATTTAGTATATATAGTATATCAAGTTATTTATATTTTTGAGATATCAAACGAGCATATAGTCCACCTGATAGTAAGCTATCACCGTCCATGGACATCTGCTACGAACCCAAGGATAAGACAGGGTCGAAGATCTTTTTAGGTTGACTACAAATGCGTTGCTGAAACCTGAACTGAAACTAAGTTGGAACGCTTCAGTTATGTCTGACCACACCCTTCAGACCAGAACACAGCAGCAAGAAGACTGCTGTTATAAGGCAAAAATAGGAGTGGCGGTAGAGCCTACGGAGTCAAACCGCAAAAGGTACTACCACCTTTAATTCACTTTCCAACAATGTTTCAGTGACAACGGGTCTACCTCACCATAGCAAGGCGCCCCGGGTGCTGCTCATTCATAAACAATTCGCCGCTGGAACTGCCACCGATCTGCTGAAGCTTCCCAAGAACTATAAATTGTAATTATAAATTTCTACGTAACTTTCACTTATTTATTTATTTATTTATTTACACTTTATGCACCATACATACAGTATTGGAACAAAGGCGGACTTAATGCTAAAAGACTTATTCCTTTATAGCCGGAGAATCTATTAACTCTGTTACAAACCACTTCGGTTTGATTCATCATTCGGGTTCTGTATTCAGAGTTAACGTCTTAAAAATGTCGTGCCTTTTTTATTCTAAATTAATTTATCTATCGAATAGTTGGTTCGCTTCTGAATAAAAATAAAAATTGGGAAACATTGTACGCACCTTTCCGTACCCAGGTAGGTCAGGCATGGTACACTATTTCGTTTTATGTTGCGTATGATAATTGAGGTATAGTATTTTGATTTCAAATATAATATTGTAGAGGCAATATTGTGTTCGGAGATTACGTACGAGACGAGGAAGATTGTGGTCTTACGAGGTCCCAAGTTAAGATGGGCGTGGCGTGCCCTCGCGCTTACATTGAGATTCCGTTCATAGACATTACGCCACATCCCGAGTATTCCAGGTAACATATATTTGGCAGTAAATTTTATTATATTCAGGAAGCGTCACATCTAAATTATATTGGATTTGATTGTGATTAAACGCATGTGATCTTTGATAGGTACTTTGATTATTTCTAGAGTTGATTACAAATGGCTATGAGCGACAGTGACCCCATAACATCAGATTGGATACCTGTAGAAAGTTTTGATTCCATTCATCCGTAGTGCACAAAGAAACAAGGTACACGAGTCCAACTACACGAGTCCAAAACTGCTGCTACAAACTGACTGGGATGCGGCTGCAACTTACCTCCACCACAAAACTTATATAATAATGCAATCAGTCGTAAAATTAATATAATTAAGGAAAGTGTTTTTATGCTTTTGTTCAGATTTGGAGTGGGAAATAGCTTAGCTATAATAAAGCTACTCCGTCCCGTAAAATCAGGTTCGTATAGTAAAGTATATATGTAAATAGGAATAACTTAATAATTTATTATCACTTATGAAGTCAGAAAGATCATAACCATAAATCAATCTCGTGTGTCATTTTAGTTTATATTGTACCAGTATATTCTTCTATTAGTACATCATTTTATTTTTTAATTCATACAAGGTATTGACTTATTACGAACCGTATTTTACTAATAGAATAGTTGTTTGAATGGTTTCATATCTTACAATTAAGTATTTATGAATTATATATTTAGAATCTACATTATAAAATAGGTTAGGTAAGGTTTTTATGTTTAAGAGTTTCTTTTACTTTGATTACAGAGTACATGATACCAATTTGCTTACCTACAGTATTAGAAAGGGAGAAGAAACGAAAAGTCAAATTCGTATTCATGGTCGACTACATAAGTTGTGAGTGCCAACTGTTTTCCACACGGTTAAATGCTAATATGAAAGTTGTATTTATTGTTTTATAATATAATACATTTAGCAATGGATAGCATACCACCAAGGCGTTAGGTGTAGCAGACATTAAATTTAGAATTCACATGAAAAAATATAAAGTCTAATCAAAAATTGTTTATGGACATACAAACTCATATTCAGCACTCTTCCAACTAACATTGTGGAGGACTGGTGTCCAAGCTAAACCGTAGCCTGCATTATGGCAAACATTATGACGCAGCAGGATTCCCTACAAGTGATTAATATTAATTATACATTATAATGTTCATGATATTTTATATTGATTATATGTAGAGTACTATTCTAGAAGTGTCTGGTTGGCGAATGAGCCGGATTTTTTGTGTTTTAAAAGTTTATGAACATTAAAGTACAACCATTTTTATTTTTTCATATTTTTATTAGCTGTGCCAAGGGACTTCGATTCCGAGAGAATGGGAAAGAAGACGCTCAAGTTGTATACTCACAAGGACTGCAGAAGACATAGAATGAAAACGGTAATTTATAGAAGATACTCAGTTTATCCCAGCTTTTCAGTATCTGTAATCAACTCAGAGTACAACATTGGGTCTTATATGAAGTGAAGTGAATTCGAACACATTATTGTGAACTGTTCTGTAAGAAAATCGAAAGATACATCCGACAAAACACTTCTCTGCTATAATTTTTGTATCTTTTGTCCTAATCAATAGACGACATTTTACCTTAATTCAAAGAATAGATAACAAACATCGTCTTTTAATTTAGCTACTTATTAAACACTTAAAGTGTTTAAAATTTTATTTATCTGTAATGTGATGAATTGTGCTTCATTATAACAGAGACTCGGGAGCGAAGGCGTGACACACGTAATCTGCAGCTCTGGCTGTGGAGTCAGACCGGGGGCCCCTATAGTGAGCCATGCTGCGGAGGGCACCTTCCAGCTCATCGGCATCGCGGCTGGAGGGGCCCCGTGCGCGCGCCGCTCTCATCGGCGGAGGCTCAACGTCGAACCACCGCTATACATCGACGTGTACCCTTATGTGACCTGGATTATTAACCTGATCACCGCGCACGTAATGCCTCGCCCCTACCCCGAGAATTTCATGCTGGTTGAAGGCGGTTCCAGTAATTATATTTATGTTATGCAGTTATTAAATGATTGGGTGAACTAGGTGATACCTATATATATTTGTGAAAAATGTGATCAAAACTTAAGACATAATTTTTGACTATGTACATAGAAATCTATTGATGTTCGTTTGTCTCGCTAAGACTCGAGAATGGGCGGACCGATTTAACTGATTTTGGTCTTGATATATTTGTTCAGGGAAGTTTTAAACTGTAAGAAACAGGTTTGTAAAAGTAAGTCGTAATTCCTTTGGTTAACCTTCCGCCAACATGCATTGGAGCTAAAGTAGCAGAGTAGTATAATCCTCTGTAGGCCTTTTCCAGCTATGGGATAGAGACCCATGCCCAGTAATGGGACTTAAATGACCTACTTTATTTAAGTACTTTTTTGAAGAAACAAAAGAGCAGTTCATTTTAAATTAAAAGTTATATTCATGGTATACCTTTTGAAGACTAATACAATTGCATTTGAATGCAATTAAATGTATTTTATATGTGTGTGATAGGTATTGGCGTCCACAAAAGTTTCCTGAGAGCGAGACGGAAGCAAAAAGCTGGTTGGCGAGCGCGAACCTACGTTACCGGGAACTACTGTTTCAAAAGCATGAAGAAGCAAGAGAAGAGCACTGCGTTCTTTTATTCGGAGAAATTTGAGGTGAACGCTGACCCTCCTGCCAAGTTAAATATCATTATGAAGGTAATAAAACGTATTTGCTGTGTGTATTCTTTTTATATATACAAAAGACCATTAAGTACGTTTCTTAGATAAGTATTTTTATAGCTTTTACGAGATTCACGCTACCTAATTCTAAGTTAGCGTCAATCTCATAAAACGCCGTTATATAAATGAAGCTGTTTGAAGTCAACATTTTTAATTGGGTCTATTTGATGGTATCCTATGTACCTTTGAAATAACATACACCGTTGAACCCTTGTAACATTTGACATTATCCTATTTGACATTTCATTGTGCCCAACCTTATAATGTTGGGAACAGAACAAGTCAGTTTGTGATTTGAATTCTATTAGTTCCTATATTTGAAGGTGGTAAAACCTTTAACGGTTCGTCTCCGGAGACACCACCGCCATACCTATTTCTACCTTATAACAGCAGTATTCTTACTGCTGTATTCTGGTTTGAAGGGTGTGGTCAGGGCGACATACTTAATCGAGGGTTCCAACTTAGTCCTCAGGAGTAGCAACGCATTTGTGGTCGACCTAAGAAAGAACTTCGATCCTATCTTGAGATAACATCATCAGATTATCAGATGTATGGACATGCCCAGGGGGGCGGCAGTGCCCATCAAGTGGACTGCATGTTCGTTTGCTACCTTTCAATTAAAAAAAAAATAAACTAAATTAAGTTTTATCTAAATATTTGTGTTCATCAAAATGTGTAATTCTTTATTCTCTCAGATATCAGCAGGTATTGAGTGCACGATCACCTGCGCCCGCTTACTGCTGCCGAATCGTCTCAGCAAGCCTCGCATAGACGGCGTCGGGGGCTACAATATAACTGTGACTTTCAACACTGAATGGTTTCCCTGGTCTTACTATTTCTCACTTGGTCTCAACGGCAAGAACACCACGGACAAAGACTTCATGAAGTGGATCGGGGAACGAACACCTGGATTTTGGTGAAGCTTTTTTTAGCATAATCAAGTAAAATATGCAAAAACATATATTATATACTAAGATTTGCCTTAAATTATTTCTATATTACTGTCTAATATCAATCTATAGTCTCTATTATTTATATATTGTTAAAGGAAGGATGTCAAAAAGGTTAATTACCGAAATATATTAATGTAGGAAAATAAAGCAATATGAAAAAAAAACTACTTACTCGTACTTTTATTTCTTATAATTAGATTTTATTATTGTAATTGAATTTTATTTACAGAACAAACATGATACATGATTATCAATTCAATAATTGTTTTATTTATTTTTTGTTATTTGTTGGAAAATAACAATTTCGTCTCAATTTTTCTTTATTACATAACAAGTAGTAAGTACTGTTAGACTGCTCCATCCATCAAAAACTTTTATTTCCATTATCGTGTAGAAATATTATCAGGTACAAATAAAAATTATGTGGAAGAATGACATGATCATGCTTAGGCAGAGTCCACTGATACAGTATCTTCGTCATTTATTCCTCTTTGCCCATCAGATGAGGGGAATGAGGGTTGCTGTGCTGGGGGCTGTGACGCTGGGGGCTGAGATTCTGGCGGATTATTGGGAAATGACGGTAATTGAGGAAATTGGGGAAACTCAGGCAACTGAGGAAACTGAGGAAAGCCTTGGGGTAACTGAGGGAATTGTGGGAATGAAGGTTTTTGCGGCTCAGGAGACATACTGTCAGCATCTTGGGTCGTCACTGGAGGGAAGTTTGGGTAAGTACCACCGTATGGTGGTTGAGACTGTGGGGACTGAGGTCGAGAAGAGAAATCGGGCTTCGATGTGGACTGGGAAGAAAATGACACAACAGACTGAGACGGGAAATCAGATTGGGTGGGAAACTGTGATTGTGATGAAAAGTCAGACTGTGAAGGGAACTGTGGCTGCGATGAGAAGTCAGACTGTGAAGGAAACTGTGACTGTGAGGAAAACTCAGACTGTGAAGGGAACTGTGGCTGTGAGGAGAAGTCAGACTGTGAAGGAAACTGTGACTGTGAGGAGAAGTCAGACTGTGAAGGAAACTGTGACTGTGATGAGAAGTCAGATTGTGTAGGAAACTCTGGCTGTGACGAGAAATCAGACTGAGACGATTGGGATTGAGACGAATAGTCAGACTGAGATGGAAATTGAGGTTGTGCGTTCATTGCAGGTTGGGAAGAAAAATCAAATGTAGGCATCTGTTGATTTTGTGGTTGCTGCTGAGAGAAATCAGCAGAATCTACGACTGCGGTATCTTCATCTCCTGCTGGCTGTTGTGCTGGCGGACTTGATGGGCTCGGGGCTGGTTGTTGAGGAATTTGGGGAATTGGAGGAATTGGTATTGCTGGAGCTGCCGGTGAAGCAGGAGCTGCAGGAATAGCAGGAATCGCAGGAACAGCAGGAGCTGGTGCGATCGGAGGGTAGAAGAAATTGGGCGGCAAGTATGAAGAACTTGCTATCGGATGGTATGTTTGGTAAGATGGAAACGGCCAGAACGCGCTACCCGGAGACAGTTGATAAGCGTATTGCGGATGATACCCGAAAGAGTTTGATGACGGCAACTGTAAAAAGGAAAAAAACGTCTGCCTATAGACACTATTGACCTTTATTAAGTCCAATTACGTCAAGTACATTTTAGGTAA
>DWNJ01000730.1:0-14039 GCA_018250275.1 Udranomia eurus
TTCGGAGTCGAACCAGTAAAAAGTTCTACCACCCTCAAACCTATCTCAGGCATAAGTAAACCTGTTAAGTGTATTATCCTCGCGATGTGGAGTCGGTAGAAATATTATTGTTATAACAGCCGTTGGGCGTTTGTGTGGGAGAACAGATAGCTGTGTTGTTACTTAGATATAATTTCTCGACCTGAGAAGCATAAGGGCTGATATCTAAATTCAACCGAATTTACTTTTCGACATAACATGGTTCTATCTCTATTCGTTTGTTTTTACGGACTTTATGCATGTAAAAATAATTTGAAACACATTTTCCGGTCATCTCTAACCATAATGCCATGTTTTAATATTTTTAAACGAGCGTAGATAGTCTTTTTATTTGAAAAAAAATCATGTGCCTTCATGATTTCACATATCGGCCCTTATGTTTCTCGGGTCGAGATTTCACAACTTACTCCAGGTAATAGTGCCTGTCCAACTAATGATGTACTTAAAACTTCATAATGAACCAACGTCACACCCGTGCTTGACACGAACTACCTAAAAAAAATCCAGATTTGAAGACTATTTTTTCTAAAAAGACTAAGTTAAATATTTCATGAACGAGTGTTAAAAATATATATATAGGAATATACGATCACTATTTACTCGTGTGAAGTAGACGTGCGCGTATAATTAGTATAACATAAATAACCCATTCAACAACCATTATTTCTATTGCGAGGCCTCAAGTTAAACATTGCGACATTTACCCTACTTCAACGTTGAATTTAAAACACGAACTATTACCCCATTTGATGCACTTATTTGCTGTTTCAAACGAAACACGAATAAAAGGCTATTCCGTCGCAAATCGGTTTAAACAATTTATACACGTTTGGTTGTGCAAGAATAAATTGAGTCAAAAGTTAAACAACTTCCCGGTTGAAGAGAAAATTTGATTACAATGTTGTGCTCAGTCAATCAGTTTGACTGCTAAATAGCTGGGGAGACATTAATAAGCTTTTATTTGCTTGATTAGTATTTCTGGGTCAAAATATACAACAAATTTTAAACATCCACCTAACATTTGAGCTCAAATTTAATATACCTACGAGTATCTACTAATGAAGCTTAATATGATAATGCAATGCTATCCATCCCGTAAACTTATTAAAATAACCGCTGTCCATTTAGACTTTTTTGATTTATCTCAATGAATAAGTAATTAGATGTAAAAAAAATATTATGGTTGTCAAAGTCATCGATATTAAGATCAAAAATGGAATTGTGCTACTTAAAAAAAAGTATAATGACATAATCATGGAGACTAAACATATATTTATATAGGTGGGTAGACAAAACAACATATTATAATATCTGTATACTTGCTACTTGTACATTATATTTATAATACATAAGAATAAACGTAGTTACCTACCGATGTTCTTAGATTTTGTGATTGGATTAGATCCAAATATTAGGAGCTAAATGGTTTATTCCCAATTTCTATTTTCATCTCCCGTTTATTATTAAAGCCAAAAACTCTCCAAACAGATTTACGTTATCGAGAACTTTTAATACAATTTGCTATATATAACATCCCAAACGGATCATCCAACAATCCCTTTATCAAAATGTTATAACTGAAAATAATGAGAAGTATCGGGTATCGAGGATTGGCTTGATTAAAAACGTATACAATTTAGTAACTCTGCAATCGTTAGGTATTCTGTTTTTGAAATAACAATAGCTATTGTGAACACCGGGAATGTGAAAATTGCATTAGAAGGAGAACGACCTATTGTATCGTGCGCCGTAACTTTACACCAGCATGAAATTATTTGAAATGGCGTTCCCTAAGGAGCTCTTGAGAAATTCAATAAATATTTCAAAGAATGTAATGTAGATATACTATGGCAGACGTTCTGTGAAGAGTAGACTTTATATATCTGGGCTATATTTGCTCTATTACCATTGAAAGATAGTTACAGATAGTCAAAATCACAATAAAAACGAGTGTACTAAAACAATTGTATACCTATTGAGCTAAACGTAGATTAAGTTAGCATTGAAGTTAAAATATGCACTATTAGATTTAGGAAATGTTGTTTGTGTCCTTATGATGAAATTATTAAAAAGTTCGATAGACAAAGAAAACAACATCGACGCGTACCTAAAAACTGCTATTTTAAGTTCTCCGTCTTATAAAAATGTCCATCGTCAAATCCTTGCTCGATGCTATTTGGAAATACAACGCAAGAAACATACTTTCTTTGTTATATACATACAAATATATGTATGGCAGCTTTTAAAGAACATTTTGTCTTGATAAAAATTTCAGCTTTCAATAAAATCTATGAGTACGTCGTGTATGTCGGACAAGTTCTTGTTTAGAACCGAGTGGGTACTTATACATATATCGAAACAATTGTTTTTCAATTGTGAATTCACGAAGGCACTCATAAAGAATGATAATTACATATATATTGTATTTATGAATAAGAATACTAAGAATAATACCGTTGCCGACAATCATTTCAAAATAGAAAAAGGGAATGAGCTTGCCGCCTACTTACAATTATTAATGTGTTGACTAGGAATCAAAGAAATTTTTGTTACATTGTATTTCATAAGAAATAAGAGAGCTCTTATTATATCATAAAATTATGGCTTTACCATGCCTTACGGTATACCTCATGCTAGAGAGAGTCAATGATGATAGGTTTAACAATAAATATATATATATATATATATATATGTATTTTAAATAACTACTTAAACGCTTAGATACTACACACCAGCAACATAAATTCACCAATTAAAGAGACTTTGGAGTCCAGTCAATATGTTTCTTACCTTTGCTTGTAATAGAGGTATTTTTAGAAACTATACAGTTACTACGTGTGAAATATAGAGAAAAGAATATAGAACGAAGGGATAAGCCACAGCGGCGCGGCGATGTTTCGTTCTTTCTCCAGATTACAGCAAAAAATATTATTTATTTTGATTTCCTTGTACGTCGAGAGAAAAAGCAATATAAAATCCTTCAATCAGTTTTCCTATTTCGAATGTCTGTCTATTGAAAATATACGTTTTGTGGGAATACCTACGAGTATATTAAAACTATAGAAAATTAGTAACGCAATCCATCCATACCGAATCAAAATTTAAAACTCATAAACAAAAAAAAAAAAATTTTGAGTACCTACTTGCTATGTTAATCTAGGTCTGTAATGGCAACATTTTTAATGTTGTGTGATAAAGTTTGTAAAACTTAGTGCGGCCGTATCTATAACACGGCGATGCCAAAGCAGATCATTAAAATTTCTACGTAAGCGGTTGAGTGAATATCTAATAATAAAATAATAATGCGTCTTATAACTTTAATCGACTTTGACTTCTTAAAATGTCGACTCAGAACTTGGATATCTCTATCTGTATAAGAAAAATGATGGTCTGCCGTTGTGCGCGCATTACGAATTCCTTCTAGCTAGATTGCAACTAAGTCTTCTCAGTTAAATTTCTTAGACATCTAGAGCCTGTATCTAAAAATATTGAGTTACCTTCATTTAATATAAGCATTTAGTATTTTATGTATTCTTATCTATACATATAATAAATCTGTAAGAGATTAATGTCTGTACATGGAACATATCTACGAGAAAGACAATTTAGGGGTCTTTATTTAAAGAATAAAACCCAAAAATTTTTTTTTTTGATTTTTTGTCCGTTTGTCGTTTTGTCCGTTTGCTTTCGTTCGCCAATTTTAATACGGTTTTCATTGTTGCATTGTTGTAAGCTTCACTTAACATTTAGTGTTTGCTTCATAAAAAACGGTTCATAAATGAAAATGTTGTGGGACGGGCAGGCGGTACGAAGTGCGTCGGGTCAGCTAGTATAATAATAATCCAACCTTACAAGTTTTAAGACATTTCTCGAACTATTGTCAAACGGGTTAAGGCAAACAATAGAAGGCAGAAGTTTCGCGAAACTTAAATGGATTTCAAGGAACCTAATCTAATGTGTTACTGTCACTGAAGCTATTCTTGTTCAAAGATATATGACGAATTTTACACGTGTTTCGCTCATCACGTTGATAAGTCGTCTTAAACCTAATACATATGTAAATTGCTCAAGGGGAAGGAGTTTTAAAGCAAGACTTAAGATTATATGGAACGCCTCTTTGAATTGGGGTCTGAGAAAATTAGAACTTTAATTTATGTATGTTTTATCCTAATATGCTTTCGTCTTTTGGAATACAGATGCTGAGCGACAGCTTCGCTCGCAACTCAGACATGAAATTACAATAAATTAAGTTCAACACTATGTATAAAGGTTAAAAAAAGCGCTTATTATTTAAAAGTTCGATTTAAGTTGCAAAAAAATATAGTAAAAAGTTATTGGTATATATCCTGAATTTATAATTACTTATTGATAATATATAATTTTAACATTACATTATAATAATTTGGACATAAGGAACGTATGTAGTTTAAGCGGCAATAATAATAAGCTCAATGGGTAGTGTGTCGATTATACGATCTTACGAGAGATCGTGGGTTCAATCCTCACTCCCCCATTGCACTATTGAAGTGAACCCACTCCTAACACAACTTTGAGCTTAGCTGGAGAGGTTAACAAAATTACTAGTATGTATTTACATGCTAGTAGTATGTATATATATATATATATACATATATATAGCTATGTATGATATTCCTTTTTATACAAGAAGCTGTTAGAAATTGCGCTCAACTGAAAATCTCTTTGAAATAACTAACGTCACAAACCTAAAACATCAAGAAAAAAACTAACTTAAAACATGTGCCGCATACGAAAATACGAACGTGAAAAAAAATTAAGTGGAATCCATAAAAGCTTCGTTATTTTCCTAACAATATGGGTCGCGTGACTCTGAAGGAATATAATGCACGCAAAATAAATTTGTATAGAGGCAACGTTGTAGAAATTTTGAATGATACTCCCACTCCTCAAGGATATGCTCTCGGCTTTTGTTGTGAAACTTGACCCGTTTATCTGCAGGTACCTAGTTTAAGCCTCGGCTAAGCGTACATACGGGCTGTCATCATTATTTCGACTGCTTATCGGGCTTATAAGATGATTTTTCACGACGTTGTACGTATGTTGGGTAGTTTTTAAAACTTTTTAGCTATATTGAATTTTTCAATCACCATTTCTTATATTTATTGATAAAATACCTAAGTCTAATCATCTAATCATCATCATCAGTCAAAGATTCGACAAGCATTTTGATAAGAAAAAAATACAGTTGTATAGAGGCAACGTTGTATTTGGAATGATACAAGGATATGACTTTTGTGGTGACACTTGACCCGTTTATCTGGAGGCATCACCCATAGATGAACAATAGGGTTGCAAAATGGCAATCGATTCAAAAATCGCCTTTCAGATTGATATTCTTTTATTATATGGTCATAATTTAAGGCAACAAATAGGTATGCCGGGAAGAATGAAAACTTAGAGGCACAAACAAAGATGAAAACTGACAAGAATGAATTGTCAGAAAAATATGGATAGCTCTAGATAAAGGATATGCACTATCCTAATGTAAAGCGACGATTGGTTTCAAGGTGCCACGTGTTCGGTGGAGTGATGAACAAGTTATCCCGATTTGAGAACTTCTCCTCGCCCGAATACTAACGCCAACCATGAAGAAAGTAGTGGAATAGATGCCTTTGATATGAGAAATGCAACCTTCTGATCACCCTCGCCATCCCTTTATGTATTACTATTTAAAATTCACTCTTACCTTTTAAGACATCGAACTGTAAATATGACAATGAAGTTAATTAGTTACGTTGAATTAAGAAAGTGTATGGTTCGTGTTTTGTTATTTTTAGCGATCATCGTCTACAGCGCTCCATTCCCTTTCATTCATTCATCGCATATCCACATACCCACAATAAGTATTTTTTATTTAACTACCAAAATATTCAGAAGAAATAATGTATATGGCGAAACGATGCTTGTCATGTCAGCTAGTAATCTAGTCTTGTCGCTTTAAGCCCAACATTTCAATGAAATTATCGAATCAGCTCGTGAACACCTTACCGTAGACTAAAAGAAAAAAGAAAATAACTTTGTAAGTGTTTGATGATTTTAAAAGCTCTCTTTCAGTAATCTTTCAACATTATTCTCGTGAACAGTTTTTTCTTTATATTAATTTTCTAAACTCAATACAGATAAGTACTTATAATTTGAGTTTTTCAATTCCTTTTTGTATTTATTTATATTTTTTATGTAAAATAGTTGTTTTATTTAGAAATCTTAATGGAATATATATTTTATTGCGAATCCTTTGGATGTTTCAGACTTACAAATTTACGTTTATATTAATGTAAAGTGGGCTGATCTATTCATATTTGTTTGTAATAAAAAAGGAAAGCGTTTATTTTTGCCTACAAATTTACGAAATACTTATTCTGAATTGAGTTATTGTTATACTTGGTTAGAGTTCTTTACGTCGAACGATACGTCGTACGATAGAGAAACTTCTAGGTAATATATATAATATGGTATAGTATAATAATAATGAAAATATAAAAATGTCTTTATATTTGAGTAGTAATACAAATGTCTACCTCGCAAACTATGAACCGTCCACCCAAAAAGATCAGACATTAAAATGTTGCCCGAATAAACATTTTGATACACTATTGTCTATATTTATATATGTATTTTATTTATTTCTTCTTTTTGTTTTCTGCATAGGATGAAGATGCGTTATGGTGGCTGACGTTAGACGAAGAAAGTAATCCCTACCTCCTTACATGGCTCAAAACCTCTCCCAGAAAACATTCCTCAGTCCTTCCACGTCTCAAAAAAGTCGATGTTATTACGAAGAAACATTCCACAGTTCGGATCGTAGCAAGTGTTACATAAGTGAAACCTGACATCAACTCTAACGATTGCACTCATTAGCGAGTAGTGAGCTTAAGACGCGCGTGAACCTCTTCGGAGGGCGCGAGGGGCCGGCGCAATGCGGTCTCGCCAGGGATGTACGTAATATATCCTGCAGACAAAGTAGTTTCCCTGACATACAGCTCGCAATCGCTGCCTCGGCCTCGGCAGCGGCCTACCCTTGATATAATCATCGGTCCGCCGCCGTCAGCGCCGTCCAGCGCGCGCCCCCCGCCCCCGCTCCCCGCCCCGCCCCGCGCCGTCTCAGTCCCCAAAACGGCGCCCCCGGAGTCCGCCGAGCGCGCGCCGGCCTCGCCGACGCCCTCACTCGAGCGTCCGGCCAAGCTGCGCGAGCGCACCAAGAAAAACCTCCTCAAGAAGCTCGGCCGTCATGAGGACCCCGGGTTCGGCAAAATAGTTAGGACCCCCGCCCCAGATGAATTCGAACTACCCGCGCCCTTGCCAACTCCAGCATTCTCGCGGAAGAACATTTTCGACAGAGATTTCGACGCTCTGTTCGAAGTGGCGAGCACTCCACAGTTCGGGGCAAACATTCGCGTAACGACTCCGGAGCCAGATCGTCGGTTAGATGTCACGGCGACGCACTTCCCTTCCCCCACCGCGTCCTCTCTTAGTTCCCTTCCACCCCGGCCGAACTCCGAGCCCGCGGCCAGTCCTTCTCCCACGCACTCCGCCCGAACGTCCTCACCTTCGACGCCAACGACTCACCGTTCGTCATTCGAAGGTTTTTGAACGAGAGTTTGGTTTTGGATTTGATGCGCATTTTACCAACTAACTGTTAACTCGTTATAATCACGACGTCTGCATGGTGTTTTGCAAATTGATAACTGCGCTTGGTGTGGAAGTTTTATGGAATTGATTTTGAGAATAATGTTTTTAGTTTTTTTTCTTTAGTATTTTAGTTTGAGTATTTCAACCCATTTGGATTAATAGATTCTTTCTTTTCTATTTGGCAGGACCGAATTCGGAAAGTCGAAAGAAGAAAGTCAGTTTCTTCCGTTTTAGTTTGAGTCGAACAAAAGAGAAGGAGCCAACACCTCCACGCTACACGATGATGCCCCAGCCGTCAGTGGAGATGGCTCTCCGAGAGCTAACACATCCAGCTCACAACGAGCAACTGAAGAACCAACAGCAAGTCACATTCAAATTGGTAAAAACAGGTAAGGACTGAACTAACTTTGTTATTAGGTGGCTTGCCTAATACTTTTAGATCGTATATGACCGAGAAGACACCATCGCCATAATCAACTTGCATTTTCTGTTCCACAAACAATACAATCAACTGTTCTACAATATCTTATTTATCAAATCAATTAAGATCTGATTACATTCCGTAGTTAAAAAAAAAACACGGTTTCTCTTGGTTCAAACCAAAAAACCTAAAACAACACCTAAGGAAAGTGTGTGTATACCTTTCGTAGAATTTGCAATTTATTATATCAACATGCAAATCCTTTGTATTCGTTGTATAACAAACATACGAGTATAATATGTATGTATAAAGAACTTATTTCATATCGTCGGTGTTGATGTGAAATTATTTGGTCAGAACTAGTTCCGACATAATGGTTTACCTCTGTGACGTACAAATCGCTTTTAGAATTTGGATTTGGATGGAAAAAATATTGTTTAGTCAAAAACTAAAATCATTACGGCACCAAGTACCTAAATAACAATGACTATATATTGATTTCCGGCAAAAATAACTGTAACTTAATCTACGTATAGCTCCTAATGAGTGAAAAACAATATTTAAATCTTTTAAACAATTAAACGCTTTGCGTCCTTAATCAATAAGAGACCTGTGTGAATTATTTACCGGGCATCCTTATTATCCATTACACATTTTTACTTTGAATAATTGTAAGCGAAAATACCTGAATGTGAAACACCAACGAGTAGATGTGTTTTCATTTGTGTTCCAATCGGCGGTAGTATTAATATTTAAAAGGTTTAAAAGCTGTCTCTTAAAGCTATATGGCGATACCGAATAACGTATCCCCGTCCATTTCGTACCGCTAAATTGAAAGCCGGGCCGCCGATAACGCGATAAACTCAACGGAACTAGGAAATTGGTATACCAGCGTTTTGAGTCCTATTGTTCAAATGAACGTGGAATTATTAGGAAATTATCGAAACAGAACCCTTCGTTGTTAGAGGAGCGAATTCTAAAATCTACGCGTGTCGTCGTACGTTATGGACACACTAATTGGATCTTCCTTGTACAGGCACACTCAGAGACGTTTAATCATTACCTAAAGTGTCACAAATCTTTACCAAACGGTAGGTAATCTCAAAGGTCTGTGAGTTCTGCCATTAGTAACTTACAAGGAAAACAAGGCAAAATTCACGTTTACTTTAGTTACCACCGCCTACGTGTGGATTTGTACTTTCATATGAGGAAGCTGTGTTAAGGTTATATGTTTATATTTTGATACCGATTTCATTTATATGTTGATTAAACAACGGACAGTTGACTACTAGCAGGCACAAAAGCGACTATGTATATAAAATCTTTCGCATGCTAGTTTATTATTAAACACATACAAGATAATAGATACCTAAATCTTAATATTAATACGTGAAGCAAAAACTTTGGTAAGCTTTTTACGACAATTACGCTACACATTGAGTATGAAATTTGGCCAACCTCAAAAGAAAACTCAAAAGAAACCTCACACAGAGTGACGTGAGCTTTGGAAATGTCAAACAATTAATGTAATTTTGTGTAGTCAAATTTTTTTTAATTATTAGGTATAAAATATAAATAATGTACAACTGACAATTCTAAGATATACGGTCGATTGTCGACCGTTAGACGATCTCTATCATGAATAGTTCTTTGAAAAACTTTGAAGCGAAAATTGTACTGAAGGCTTTAGGCGTAGGCTCCTTGTGCATAACGATTTTCAATAACAGGTTTACATGTTTGAATTCTAGCGAAATCCCGGCGGACATTGGAACAGAACAGTGCGAACCGCAGTGCCTATTCGGACGGCTTACGTTACCGCAGTGGGCTCGGTACAATACCACTGTTTTCAGGCTTTCTCCCGTTTATTCTGCATGTGGTTGGCTGCAATCTATATTCTGCGCTCCCAATTTATGTTTGTGGTCTCGACTCGTAATTTGAAGCTTGAAGAGGTTATAGAAAGCTAGAAGCATCACACTTGAATATTTGCTTTACAGACCCGATGTCGGTAGATCAAAGTAGATCTATTTAAGTTAACTAGAGATCGCTTAGCGGTCGACAAAAATCAACCATTATCAGTTGTAAAATATCTATACTTTTATACCTATAGAATAGTTAAAAATATTGTTGACTACACAAAATGAAATTAATTGTTTGACATTTTGCGATGCTCACGTCACTCTCGATTCAGTATTCAAATGACGTTCCGTGTATAACAGGTCCGTATACCATAAGTGTGTGCGTCAAACCCATGGTTGTATGCATAGTGGTTTATTTTACTAATGTAATGTATATATTATTATCTATATAAAATATTTATGCACTTTATGCACTTCTTCTCCTTATAGACTTTGACTGTGCCAAATTTCATACCCCTCCGTTCGTGTAATTGTCGTAAAAATAATTCCTAGACTGAATGATAAGAAGAAAACATGCGGTGACGAACAGAATTGCCTTTAAACAGTAACCTTTATGTTTTTACATTTAACCAGTATTTATTACCTTATTCGTAGTACTACTAGTACTAGCATTTACCACCTAAAATAATCTTCACAGCTCTCATCTTAAATCTTAAAATGACAAAGAGACTTATGTACAAGATTTGTGTACCTACTTGTGTTTCAAAATGATAGCAGTGTTTTTCTGATTGAGAGAGGTAATCTTATAACCTTTAACTGCAGATCTAAACTGCTCGTCTTAGTGAGCTAAGTAGGTCATAGGTCAGTCAATCTCACGTAATCTCGTTGCTAGAAAACGATTTAGTGTCTCGCTACCTGCGCTTTAGATTACGTTACTCAATCTAAAACAGAGATTATATAGTTGTTGCAAGTTGCCTGCTTAATAAAACTGAAATGATATTATACTAGCTGTCGCCTGCGGCTCAGCCTGCGTTATGTATTAAGTAGAATGAAAGTTTACACAAAATCTTATAAATAATAGCCTATGTTCTATTCTAATGTTCTATATATTACTGTAAAGTTTAATCTAAAGCCGTTTAGTAGTTTTTTGCGAGTAAGAGTAACAAAAGTTCTCACAAACTTTCGCATTTATGAGTATAATATTGGTAGGTATGAATATAATATACGACACACACTAACTGAAGTATCAGTTAGCAAGTCGCACAACTTTAAATAAAAATATATTATTGAAACGCAGTTAAATCGGGCCATGTTTGATGTATGGTAAAATGGATTAATTAATGATTGATGATCGAGATTAATTTTTACTCATAACAAAAAACGATTCAAGGATCTTTCATAGTTTTCAGGGACATTATTTTTTCAATCAATTTTAAAACAAGCCCTAACCTTTGTATAAACCTTTATTAAGAGGTTCTTGAGATAATTAGGCAGGACATCAAAGAATCTTTTGACATTGACTATACTGCTGATTAAGATAAAAATGTCACTAAGCTTAATAATAACAATTTGATTATATTTTTCCAAACATTTTCGAGTCGTAGACAAAGTTTAGAAACTTTGAATGACATAGAAACTAAAACCTCATAGTTATACCGAAATGTAAGTATATATTATCATATTGTTGTTGTTATACCGAAATGTAGGTATATATTATCGTATGTATGTACTGACGGTCTTATATTTCTATTGCTCGATATTTCTAACATCGATCAACGTCCATTTCGAGAATGTATTTTCACCCTTCCACCACCCTACATCCATTAAACGAAGGACATAATCGTTTGAGGAAGATTGCTCGTTAGAAAAGAGATTTCTCGTTAAAGACGAACCTGGCTTCCCTTTACATTGAACACCATTCGTGTTATTTTAGATAACATTAAATGTAATTCGCAAGCTTTGCGTACAGATATTTATAAAAAATATAACGCAATTGACGTAAAAACGGTCGTATGACATTTGAAAATTTAAATTCTTACGTACATTGGAAATAATAATTGGAACGAATAGCAATTACTCTACTGGTGGGTCAAGTAATCTTCAGATAACAAGGCATGAAAGAAAATGAATAAATTATATTAATATCTGGTGCCCGCCGGTTTTGCTGAGTCACGTACTTGCTAATTGCATTTTGGCACATTTAATTTTGGCTTTAATTTATTATGAAATCTCAAGTTTCTTATAAGGTCGCAGTCCTCTTTATGCCGTATTGTTACGCAAAGGCTTGAGTATTGAGTTTATGAGTAACAGAGGTTAAAACGTTTTAAATTTATAAACATGTTTCAATTTTCGCTTTCAAAAATATAGAATAAAGATGTGCTTATTTTTTTCTAACGTTATCTAACATCAACCTTTACTTTCAAATGACAATTGTCTGCCAAGATCTTGTCGTTCTTATTTTGTTCAATATTTCAAAAAAGAAAACGCAACGATTTCAAGTTCGTAAATGTTAAATAAAATTTATTATGTTTAAATTGTAATATGGAGTTCAGTCATAAAGCGTTTCATGGCTTAGGTACCTATTTAAAATGGAATTTTCAACTTGAGGGCAATAAGAATGTAATCGAATTTTGTCAAGATAGAGTTTAATAAGAAAAAAATTACCACTTTGAAATATTTCCGCCGGTAGTATATCTAATTCCAGCGCAAAAGCTGAAGTTCGATTAGTCACTAAAAGTAATCTAAAAGCAATCTTCCGCAACTATCTGTATTGCAGTCTAAAAATACTCAAAGCTATGTTTTATTTAAAATGAAAATCGTAAGTCAAAGTATTGCTTTACCAAAATACTTATTGAAGTTTTTGAGAGTTATTACTTTTTTATTAGAATGCATTATTTCAACATTTATTATGACCGATTTAAAAAGGATTATTTTTGTATTAGGTCATGAATCGGGGAACCGTTGGAGATTAATGATTACAGTTTTCCCTTACAGGTTTTACCTTAATGGTAACAGCCTTTACAAATGTATCTTTACCAATTTCTAATGAACTTTAATCAAACAGAAGTAGAATTTTCACTATTCCTTAGATCTTTACAAGCCAGATACATAGACGTATAAATACATAGACATTTAGACATAAAGTTATATACATAGATTTTTTTTTTTCATAAAATATTACAATTTTAGTGCACGATATTATTGCACGATAGGTGTAGAGTAACGTTATAATAAAAATTGAACACAACGTTTATCTTCATTTCGTCTTCATGACAGAAAGAGTAATTTTTTTCGAGTAACAGAACCTCTAAAAATCAATAACCTACATCGTTCGGATTTGCGCTTTGCACGTAAATACTTAACATGCCTCTTAAAACTCGGAGCTCGTTCGTTGAACCATTCAAACGATTTCGTTGCTCGCTTAACGCCAATTTCACATCTGAACAAACACGTGCAAACAAGAAATGCAGAGTGACAGAAACCTGCTCCTCTAAATCGGCACTCATACCTATTTTTACATCTGGAAATATTTACATTTAACGTATTTCGTTTTCGCAATAAATTTGATATTTTTGCAGTTTCCGTGCTGATTTTGTGCAACTAACTGTGCTATATGTACCTATTTCCTTTTGAATTACAAATATCTGTAACAAATAGACCTGCAATCTTCTACCATGAATTGAATCTTGTGTCACAAACGATTACAGTATTTATAACGGATATTATAAACAGTTATAGTAACAGCCGCGATCTCGTAGTGATTGGTGTTGCTCGAGTTTAAGGATCTCGAATATTTCGAAAGCATTTGGGCTATCTCGAAAGTATCTATATACGAGCGAGCGTTTATAACCTATTTTTTATAACATTTAAGAAGCGTACGAGCTGTCAATCTTGGGATCTAAACCGTTTATAACCTATTTTTATAACATTTAAGAAGCATACGAGTAGTCTATCTTATGGAAAGTTGTCATTACCATGGAGCCAATATATAATAGACCCATAATAAACCCAAGACAGGATCGAAGTTCTATCTTAGCACGATTACAAATGCGTTG
>DWNJ01000731.1:0-14038 GCA_018250275.1 Udranomia eurus
AAACCGTTATAATTATGAATACAACAATAATATAAAGAGATAAATAATAATAATTATTCCATTATATATTCAACTAAAATAATTATTTACAATAACAATTTTAAACATATAAATCTACGCCTGATAATTCATAACTCTGTTTAAATAAAAGAAGTAGATGTGATATTCACTGCCGTGAAAGAGGACATCTTATAACGACATTTTCGTTTCCGTTACATAAAATACTAATGAGTGACTTAGTCAGTGTTAGTTCAGCCGCTCAGAAAACCCTGGCTTGATCAACGCACGGCGGCACCAGTAACCTTTTGAAGTGAAAACTTCTATAGGCACGTTTGGAAGGGGAAAATCTTATGAGTTCATGTCATCAACATGCTAATGACACGTGTCATATAATTAATAATGATGTATCGATACAAATAAAATCATATCTTGTTCGTCAGATGAGTGTGCAGTACAACTAGGTTATTTATTTATTGGTATAAAAACCAATTCATCGATTCAAGTACTCGTACTTTGTATCACTTAGTGTTTTGAGTGCCATTATTTCCCGCTAGATGGTGTTAGTAGTACTATTTTCCTTTCGTAATTATATTGTATAACCAAATAGACTTACATAAGTACTGTACTAATAATTATAATAATAGTATATAAATCTAATATGAATATCTAAAAATAGCTATTTATTTTTTGTTCATACAATATTATAGTCGTTGCTGACGCCATCTACGTAGTTGAATTTTCTAGAGCAAGCTCAATCTAATCGATACCAAAACATAAACGGATTTATTAAATGATTAATTTTGTTATTAACCACTATAAGTTTAATTACCAATACTCTGCCATATTTTAGTAGCAACATAAGGATAATAATAAATTAATTTGAATAAAAAATGATTTGTTAGGAAATTTTAGCTACATCATTTACTTATATATTTCAAACATTATGAAATTTCAAAATAAAGTTTTAAGGTTTCACTTCTGGTAGCAGTCGTCGTGACTGCTTTTTAATTTTTTTGTTATAACTGAGGTAGTAAACGAGCATGCAGTAGATCTGATGGTAAGTGGTCACTGCCGCGCATGGACATCCGTAATCAACATAGGATTGAAATTATATCCTAGGTCGACTACAAATGCGTTGCTATCCCTAAGGACTGTTGAAACGCCTCGGTTAAGTATATCTCCCTAACTTATATAATATCGACACTGGTTGCGGAAAAATAAATGTCTGCTTCAATCCCATTTCACTCGCTTTGTTATTAAGTGTTGCAATAAAACATCTCTGACGGCCCGCGGGGGTAATCTAAAAACAATTAATTCGGAAGGAAGAACAAAGCTTTTCTGATTTATTTTTTGAACGAATCTGCCTGAAGTCAAATGAAGGTGGTGAAATCAATTAAAATAGCTTATCCGTTTTTTTCACAATATGCATTTTACTTCTCTTGTGTATTTGACAAAAGAAAATTAATTTACGTTGATATTTATATATTACGCTGAATATTTTGGAACACTGGAGTTGTCGTCAATGCATCGCCTTGATTATGTACATATTTTTGCAGAGCTCTACGAAATGCATTGGTGTTTTATATTAATTACACCACTGTCATATTTTTGGCCCTTACATTACCTACCGTTACTTTCTACATTATAAAATTATGCTTAACTGCTTTGCAATACTCTCCTTTTACTCAGATGGTGTATATATTTACACAGTATTACGTACGCGAGTAAGAATTGTATACATCATCACGGATTATTGTACCTAGACCTGGTTTCCTCCAAACCTTATCAATATAAATAATCAAGAACCAAAATCAAATGTTTTATTCATTATATGGTATACAAATACACTCAACCAACATATATCCGGTGGAAAAAAAATCCCACCACTCTTTTAAAAGTTCGACATAAAAAAAATCATTCTACAGTATATCTACAGTAAATCCATTTTGGGCCGATACTAAACTCGTTTGTGTCAGATCTAGTTGACTCAACTGCACCATTGACTGACTTTGACTGACAAACTTGACAGTTTGTTTGTCCATATTTAGATTTTTTGTCTACATAGAAGATGCACAAGTCACAATTGTGCGTCTTCAATATGTACAGTTTTACATTTTCCATATTCAACCATTGCGTTAGCTGATAATCGCGAAGCAGTTGTAACCTACCTACTTACTTATTATTATGCTTTCAACACGAAGAATCACAGTTGACCTCAACCGTGGCGCGTGTAAATTGAACATGCGCACGTCGTATCGTGTCGTGTAGCGGTTTTCATAAATTTGCAATGCGGCCGCGCTAAAATAATTCCTCTCGACGTATTTACATAAATCCCGCGGAAAAACTCGGCAGCCATTTGTATTTTCGCGAGACGTTTGAATTATGTATCGCGGACCCGCGTCCGTGTGTAATAATGTATGTGGGAGTTTTGCATTTATTGGAAGTTTATTTTCTTAATTAATACGACAGCTGAATGGTAAATGCTACATGTGGCAAGAACGTACGTCGCTTGAAGGTTCAAATAATATAAATTTGACATCGCACGATCTCTCGCACTAAACATGTATGTAGATATTCTAGGTGTTGCAAATATTCATAAGCATGGTGTCATCATCGCTATCTGATGGCTCGCTTCTCTTTTCACTAGATTATAATATATACGAAAGGTAACTCACCTTTAATTTGGGTCATTCTCGAAACGGTAATTTTTTTTCGTCAGGAAATCCCCACGGATACCCACCCGCTGGGCCGGCGAAAGGGTTATGTGGGACTCGAACCCACCAAAACCTGACGGTGTCCAATACGCCTCTATAGGACGGAGCCACGGGTATACCTAGGCGTCTACGTTACCGCGACATCCTCGAAACAGTTAACGATAGACGATGAAATCGATTTGCTATAAAGCAGTTAAATTATAGATAGAAAAGACTAACAAACAATTTAAACAGAAAGTCTCTGAGCAACATTACTAATATAAATAGCTTAAAGCTTTTGCGATAATCCATACTATTAAAATTGGGTTACCATCACTTGTTAACTTGTTGTTGTACTTTTAATATTATGCAATGACTAGGTCGTTAGCTGTGTAATTAATTAATTCATAAAAACCGGGGATAGCGGTTATATTCTAGTCAGCTATGGTGAAACGGCTACCTGTCTGTCGGTATATAGTATGTAGTAATGTGGGCGCGCATAAATCGGCCGATAGGTGATATAAAAAGGTTTAATATCGTCATAAAATTTCCATACGCGCCATTACCCGGGACCTGCTGCCGATGTGTTGATGGAGATAACGGTCTAATGCGCGTATATTAGTAAATATCGCCAATCTCTTGTGTTGATTTTCGAGACATAAAAGCAAAGAAAGAGCATGCAGCTTACCTGGTGACAAGTGGTCACAGTCACCGATAAACCAGTAGCCCAGATCTGATGTGATCATCTTTGGATGTACCAAGAAGCACAAAAGTCGAAAGCCGTGACATGTAGGAGTACCTATATGTAATGAAAATGTATAGATATGGAAACGTTCCCTTTAATAAGAACAACATTGTCTTTCTAGGTGGACATTTGTCCTTCAATAAAAGAGGAGCACGTTACGCTTCAACGTTGACACTTATCGTGAACAAAATTCATGACATTCGAAATAATTTCCAAGGCATTCCCACCCAACATGGGACCGAAATGGCAACCACAAGGCTGTCACGAGCGCTCGCTCAGCGGATCAAAGGTCGAACGGCCATATTCAATATTAGACCATAAAACATAGTGAGCGGTTGCGCGGTTGAGTTATTGCTCAATTACTCATCCCCCTGCGAGAGGAGGTCCTTATCTGCCTAATGATAAAGTCAGGCACGTAAGCTTATGCTAATGGAGTTTGATAGACGCGACAGGCGGTCATGACCGCCGCGGTCATGACCCGGCGCCGAGGTGACGCGAATCACTAGTTACTTCGAGTTGTGATTGAGTAGATACAAACAGATAGAACACGGCACTGCACACACTCCGAAATGAAACGACGATGGGTAAATTTTTATTCAGTGTATCTTATGAAAAATATGATTTTTCCATACATTGTTGATGAGTATGACTGATACAAGAGCACTTATATGTTTGTGTACATGTATGAATTTTAATTAGTTCGCGTCCATATTGCGAATAGTATAGGGAATAATAACAAGTGCTACCCATTGCTTAATGTTAGTAAAAAATCTAAATATTTGATTATAACATCAATAGTCACTATACATCTATACATCATTATAATAAATCTGTGAGTAAACGCTGTCTGTACATGTAAGATATCTAAGAGAAAGCTATTTTAGGGGTCTTTATTTAAATAATAGAACCCAAAAAAAAGATTTTTAAACTTTTTTTCTGTTTGTCTTTGCGTTTGTGCACGCTAATCTCAGAAACGGCTAATTCGTTGGCGGTAGTAAGCTTCACTTAACTTCATTTAGTGTTTGTTTCATAAAAATCGTTTCATAAATAAAAAAGTTGTGGGACGGGATTGCGCGAGGAGGCAGTACGAAGTGCGCCGGGTTAGCTAGTGTAATATATAACGCAGTTGTAACCGCTGCTACAAAGCTAGGCTCGCAATACGCCACTCAACTATTCCTGGCGCCGCTAAACTCGCTCCAATCTTATTACGGTTATTCGTAAACAATGTAAAGGATTAAGAGGGGCAGGATTAACCATGGATGCGGGAAGCTCTAGTGTAATGCGGGCCGCAGTAGGCCGCTATGAATATTTAACCTGACCTTCGACCCTCGCCCACGCACCGCGTAATGGAAGCGCCGGCTAATAGAAAATTTGAGATTATTTTGATTTATAATTGTTATGTTACGTACAGTCTTTTGTCACGATAAATGGCTAATAAGAAGTTTTCTAATATACTGATACTAATTCCTAATCAAACAGAAGTTTATCTGATGCCAATGAAATGGAAAATCACACAATACTCTTGAGATGAAATGCCACGCAATGAAGCGACATTCTTCAACCAGAATACAGCAAAAACATTTATGTTATTATTTATTTATTTATGTTATGTTGAGGTAGCAATTCTCTACACAAACAGGATTGGAAATAGAAGTCACTTAGTCGATGAATTCCGAAACCGGTCATCGGTCCGGAGTTACATCCGAACTCCGCGACAGTTTATTGCTGTTTACAGCAACAGTAACTCAGCGGCATGCGCTTTACGGCGGAAGTGCCGCAATCGATGCCATAACTGCTGCTGTATTTATTGCCGCTTTTGCGTCTAAGTTCCGCGCTGTGTTGCTAAATTTTATGGCCAATGTCTGTTAATATATTGAAGTTGTATTCCGGTCTGTCTCGATCTGAAATGCCTACAGAATATTTCGTACAATGGCGCTATGCTCTACGTTTAAACTATATGAAAATACTATATTGTGAAAAGATTTTTTACTAAATTATTAAAAGGCGGGACAGCTTTATTTTATCCTGAATAATAATTATAGCGAACCAGTATATTTAAATTCTTAATGTAAAAATATTTAACGAACGCCACTTTAAAGCAAAAATAGAATACAGACATTTTAACATTGGGGAGAAAGTTTAAATTTTTCTCTTAAAAATGTTCTCAAAGATAACTGTTAAGTATTCTTTACTTTATTTAGTTGTAGTAGCATGACCTAAAGAGTAGCGTTACGGTATCTCCTGTCTGCCGTAAGAGAGGCTTTCTGGATCGGGGCGGTAAGAATGGGCGTTCGAGCCATCCAGTTCATGATTGCGGGAAGTACGTCGTTCCCTCACAACGGCGTAAATCGGGAAGGTGCTGGGTCGAGTCATCGTGTCTCCCCAGAGACCTGCCTGATGAGGCGCCGTCCTGGCGGGTACTCAGTTAAAAGTCCTTCGGTGATTCTGAGTGTCTGCACGAAGCACAGGATGTCATCGAGTGGTTTTTTGTGGGTGGAAATCCGTCGGTGTCGCTCCCACGGTACCGAGTACCTTTTGTAAGGTTTTCCACGCGAGAAAAAAACTGGCAGTATTTTAACTTCACATGTATGTCTGGTGTAGTGAACAGTTACACTCGTGTACAGTTCAGAATTTTATTTTATGAAACTTTAGCGGGAACATCGATAACTTGAAAACCGCAGGGAGTATGCATGGAAAGCAAATATTTTCGTCTCAAACCACGTCTAACTTGCAGCGAGCCGCGAATGTTCGCTTCTCGCCAACGAGCTCGTTCAGTCGCTTTCCGATCTTCGAATGATTCATTTCACGTTTTCCTTTACAGTTTGTGACCAGTGGCTTTAAATTGATTTTGCAGTTATTTGTTAGGTGAAAACCGATGGACTACAAAATGTACATGACGTTCCTGATATTATTCCTATCATGAACTTATATGATACTGATGAATAATAGAAAAAAAATGGTTGGGAATGAGAAGAACACTAAAATTAACATTGAAATTAAAAATTGATTATGTCAATACAAAGCCTTTTTTGCAAAAAATCGTCTTACGTTACTTAAACACAAAGTCCGGTGAAGGATGCAGGCCGGTAAAAGTCTTTTTGGTTTGCGTGGTAATGTTAGAAATATTAAAAGTGTTAAAATCAATATTATATTTCAAATTATAAGCTTCAAAGTAATATGAAATGTTTTAATGAACTAAATAACTTTATTGTTTATCAGGGATTACTAGATTCGAGTCTAATTTGTTTATATTGCGCTAACTGGCTTTTAGTTTTCATAATGATGTAGTTATCATGTTGCAAGTCAGTTCACCTAAATTACAAATGTTTAAATTCCACAGAGAGTATGAATACTATACTAACATAGAAAATATAAAGTGCAATTTCATGTATCCAAATTACGCTGACAAAAGTGGCAGTGTTACATAAGGGTCATAATTTGCGCCGTGGGCGATGCTCGTCGAAGTTACTCCGGGTTGTTGGCGTAAATAATTTAATTTGCCGCACTCGATAGCGCATCGGTAGCTAACTTATTGATACTTGCAAACGAGCTTATTTATTATTTATTATTCGAAGCATGGTTTTATGTAAGGTATTATTAGTTTGTTGACGTTAGAGATGGTGTTTAAAGGGCCTGACCTGATGTTTTGATAGAATTTTTTTAAATTAAATTGTAGTATACTTAACTAAACTTTATTACCATACTTAGGGAAAACGATGGATAAGATCGTTGGGGCCTTTCACGGACTTGTTAGCTATTGACTAAACGCAATGAAACAGCGTGGAAGAGTTAACTTTAGAATAGTTTTAGGAAAAGATTGTAATTTCATCGGTCAAAGTAATATAATTATTTAATTTAAAAAGAAGATTTCTGATAGTAGCGACGATTGAATTCTTTGTATTCTGGTTTAAAAGGTTAGGAAGAGTATACCTACTTTTTAAATTTTAAATTTAAATGTCAAGTCATTTACGATTGAACCCTTGTTATACGAGTATTTTTCTTCTAGATGCCTCTGATTTTTATTAATATTTTTCTTCTAAAAAGTATTATAATCCTGGAGCAATAATTGAATGTAAACATGTGTTATTTATCTGTCTGTCTTTTTGTCGTATACGTTTATTTATTTATTTATTTATTTATTAATCACACCAACAGCAAAACACACAAAATTATAACAGACGTTTTTTACACAATAAGAACAGGCACGTGTGCAAGCCAATTATAGGCGTGAACAACTTGAAATAATTTAGTTGCAATCTGAGTTTAAAATCAAAAAAATAAACTCTTCACCAATGGTAAATCCAATTAATAAAATTATAGATGGGTTATAACAATGCATTACATGCAATCTTGACCTGTTTAAAATAAAATTACTCAGAATTCAAATATTAAAATTTTGAATAATTTTATTTTTAATAATGATAGATGATTCGAAAAAAATGTCAATATCAGTGATTTTGTTACTTAATTCCGTTATATTTAGAGCATATGCGAGGAAGTGGAGAATGTTTGAGAATATTAGTTCGGCATATTGGGATGTGAAAAATTTTAGTTAGGGCGTGTCGTGGGTATCGGGATGGGATACTTAGTCGTATGTCACTAAGAAGTTCACTGGCGTCTATTGTCCCCATAACAAGTTTACGCAGATACATGATATCGGCCAGCATGCGTCGGTTGTGAAGCGATACCATCTTAAAGTATTTTAATCTTAGATCGTAGGTTGATTTGTGCGAGATCTCCGGGGAGTGGAACGCTATGTGCCTTGTAAATGAGCGTTGGATACTCTCAATGCGCTGTGAGTGAGTTAGGTAAGTGGGGTTCCAAACCACCGATGCAAACTCTAGGTGACTTCGTACGTACGCGTTGTATAGAACTATTTTTGTTTTGTGTGATATGAATCCTTTAGAATTTCTTTTGATGACTTTTTTACTACACTACCGATATGCGATGTGAATTTTAACTTTCTGTCTAGTATTACGCCTAGGTCACGAAATTCTGTGAACTCGGCCAGGCAGTCTGTATTTAGACTATATGTTGATTTAATTGGATTCTGTTTACGCGTATATTTAATGTGGAAGCATTTCTTGGGATTTAAATGCATACCATTGTTTTTATACCACACGTGAATCATATGCGAATGCGAATATGTGCGAACAGTACCACAGGCTTTTGTGTTTTGTATCATTAATTTATGTAGGCGGGCAAGTTAATTATCAAAATTCACAACCCAAACCCTTTAACTGTTCCGTTAGACTTAGTACAACAGTGTCGCTTAGTCCGATTTCTTTATTCGTTTTTTTGCCCGTGCATAGTTCAAATTGGTATAAATAACCAGTGGAAGACTCCGCTTTACATCACTGATCTTGGAGCTCCATTTTATTGGTTTATTTTTTATGTACTGCTTCATAATGTTATGCCCTTTGAATTTGATCATGTCCTCATCAACAGATTGCTTTTTTGAGTTATTCGTTGCTGATTGAAAACATATATTTGAAGTTTTGCATAACGGGTCTAATTTTGTATGCTCGATCATTCGTTTTCGTGTGAGTATGACTATCAGCAACGTGTAAATTTTGTTGAATTTACTCAAACATCTTGGCATAACATTGAAAAGGACACCCATGTCTTCATCAGTCGACCAGTAATTTCTAATAGTTGGCAAAACATGGTAACTCATAACAATATTCATGCCCAAAACGCCTTCATTTTATCCAAAGTAACAGTAAAAGGTCTTCCATTTGGTTGTGCGTATTTGATACTTTCTTTTACTATGATATCAGATACTAAATGATCAAGTTGTGTCACCTCCAAGAAAATGTCCATTGGTAACAACATGTCGTGCCGGAAAAACAGTATATTTAGCTCAAAATCGTACTCACTTTCATGAAAAACGTGTATGTATGTATGAGTTCTCCTTCCAACTGAAAAAAGGGGTTTCTGACGTATCTGAAGTGGAAGGTATGATCCGATTGTTCTGGGCCAGAATCTTCAATAACAATGGTCCCATTTTCTACATCTTGGATAATGAACTGCTGGTCTTTTTCATCTAACGGGAGCTCATCATCTCCATCACTATTATCTGCCATTAGCAACTGCACTATTTCTTTATCTCTAATATGAAATTGTAAGCGCCCTCGGTTAGCCATTTCTGAAAAATATATAAGGTAAATGTAATAAAAATACAAGAAAACATTAAAATAAGACCGCGACTATATACACTGATACTACAACAAACATACCATTTATGGACCACAGGGAAAAATATTTCCCTTAAGAAAAATTTGTATTTTTAGGTATTTATACTCATTATCTGCAGTACACTCCTTTATAACATTAAAAAATAACAAAATGCGCGAAGAAACACAATAACTTTATAATTACAAGTCTAAAAAACTCTAAGATAATACAAAGTTCCGTCCGCGAACGTTTAAATTTGCATGTGCAGAAATGACGTTGTCGACCTTAGGCATACGTTCTATTATGATAGTCATTTAAAAAATATAGTTTATGTAATAATTTAACAATTTTAAAAACCGGAAATATATTTCCCATGAGCCTGAAACGGTCAAAGTAATACACTGACTGATTAACAATAACTGGGGCCACTGCCCCTAGTAGCCTCCAACCTCCTCTCAGCCACCCCGAGCCTCACCAGGTATACCTACCACACTGATACAGCAATACTTATCTATTGATAAGTATTGCAGGGATGCTGCGTGTTACTTCTTTACTCGGGAGCAGCGTTTCCACTAGCAAAGCCACAATTCCTCAGAGATTCTACAGAGTTATTCCTTCATGGTCCCGGTAGTCATTTTCGATCAAGTGTTTTTTTTATGCAACAAAGTCTTTCTCCGACATATATATATTCTTTTATCCGCTATTTGCACACAGCCCAGAGGTTATTCACATCTCTGCCGCATCGCCCACTGCGTCCAATTTGACGTTCGCCACTACCCTCTCTGCAAAAATCCAATAGTATCTATAAATAAAAAGGTGAGCAGTAAAATTTCGTTACTGCCTAACATCGTGTAGTACATCAAACGGCTTTTCAAAAGCTACTTCGATAGGGTTGAGCACCATCCTAACCAGCTCTTGACAAATCAATTAGTTACAAGCCCAAAAAGGATGTCAAATACCTATTCAGACGTCCGAGACACGCCTTCGATCCGGACGATGACACCACCATAGCAAACACTCTAACAAGGAGATTCACCACAGACACCCCGAGCGACAAACCTTCATCCATGGTAGCTGGCCCAAGCCGAGGCCCGAACCTCACAAGAGGTCGTTTTTGAAGGTGGAAGGTTTGAAGGTGGTTTGAAGAACCTTTTACGGTTCTATTTCGGACGCACCACCGCCATACCTGTCTGCCTTATAACAGCAGTATTCTTGCTTCTGTGTGCTGTGTTCTGGCTTGAAGGGTGTGTGTGTGTGTGGGTTGGGTTAATTGAGGGTTCCAATTTAATCCTCAGGGATAGCAACGCATTTTTGGTTTTTCGACCTACGAAAGAACTTCGATCTTATCTTGGGCTAATTACAGATGCCCATGGGCGGCAGCGAGCTCTTACCATCAGCTGGACTGCATGATCGTTTGCTACCTTCCCGTTATAAAAAAAAGTGCCCTTGGGTCAACAGAAACTGATTAGATATTGATATTATTTTGCATTCATTAAATTACTAGTTCTATCTTATTACGTTTTAGTTGGTTATAAAAATATAGTTTTCAGTAATATTTCTGTTATTGGCCACAATATATGGATAAGGTTATAAAATTTGTTGAACATCTTTTTCAATACCAAATGCACCTTCTTCTAGTTGGTAGTAGTCTTATCTTCAAATTGGGGTGTTTTACTCATGGGCGTACTGGCATATTTAATTATTATTTTTTTTTTACGTCAGGAAATCCCCACGGATACTCGTCCGCCACGAGGGCCGGCGGAGGGTTATGTGGGACTCGAACCCACTAAAACCTGACGGTGTTCCTCCTCGCCCGAAGACGGACGGAGCCACGGGAATGTGCCTATCAAGCATCAGCGTAACCGCAGCTCCGCCCATGGGCGTCCAGCTCATCCATTGAGCCGGATCCTCCTCGGGGGGCCTAAGAATCGTCAGATGCAATCTAACACCTAACTCATTGACGGTGGTCCACCATTGGAAGGACTAATTGGAACCTTGGTAGCTAAAATCTGTCTTTTTTAACACTTTTTATTAAGTCGAAACGTAACAAACTATGTATTAAAATCTAGGAATCTGAATCACACGCACTTCTAAATGTTGTATCATTATGAAACTTGGCATTAGTTATATTATTTGTAGATTAGATGAAGATATTGTGGCAGACACAACATTGTGGTACCATCGAGCTGGTCTGATGATGGAATTGGAAGGTTGCTAATGGAACCTTGAACTGCCTCCTAGTGAATATATGAAGTTTGGGCTGATTACATTCGGCTTAACATATTCTGTCCATAATTAATAGTATTAGACGTCACTTGCGGAAATCCATGATATTAAATTAGGTTATTACTATTTCACAACAATTCGCTATTATAGCGGATTTTTGCATTTCTCTTGATGATGAGGACATATGATTATTATGGTACCATTGAAGTTGGTCTGATGATGGGACTGGAAAGCGTGTTTTTAGTATTTTAAACTATGAATTTATTCAAACGAATCAATATTTGTCGTAACTCATTCATTTAAAATAATCTAAAAGCAAACTACATATATACTGCATATAACTACATACATACAAATAAACTCATTTCAACACTTGAGCGCCATCGCCAAACTCAACAATACGTCCCGTTATGTTCTGGTGACAATTGCTAGTACAGTCCTAAGCCTACGCATTATTGAAAAGGAAATCTACCTACTTGTGCACTAATGCAGTTTCGACCATGTTCCAACGGCCCACGGCATATACGTTTTTGTTCATGTGTGAATAGTGTTGCCAGGCGTCCGGGTAGAGCCGGACACAGTCAGGCCTTTTGGTTGCGTGTCCGGCCAAATAGACGACGTCCAGCTTCTCCGGTTTCGTTGGCCTTTTCTGTTGCCACCATTTTTTACATTATTTTCTCAGCTTATATCGTTAACGTAAACAAGGGGAGGATAGTACTAGTAAAACTAGCATTATCCTCCCTTTGTTTGATTAGAGTTCATGAAAAAAATATGGTAAACCATTTCCTTCAATATAAGTCTTGTTTTACTTTTAAGTAAACAATTGTGTTCGTACACTCAAATATTAAGAGAGTCCGGCTTAAAAGGTTGATCTGTCCGGCTTTTCGGTTTGAAGGCCTGGCAGCCCTATGTGTGAATGAGACTGGCGGAGGCGACTCGTTACAAGAAACGGATGGGCTACGATTATCCACATAGTTGGTTAATTGCCCACGAAACGGTTCCTGTACTAATTCATCCTAATTCGCTGCGTCGAACGATATATTGCTTGCGTACTACGTAAAATATTGACACGATATTAGTGTGTGTTGTGGACGACATTGTATGTGAGAAATGGCTATTTTCACTCTAATTTCACCTGAAGATACCATTGCATATTTTCCCATTTCCGGACTCTACAATAAATTTAACATTCGCCGTACACTTTCTTATATTCTTATAATAAAACATATAGATTAAGTAATATAAATCATAATATAAAAAGGCTATCAATTAAATTTAATGAAATAATGATTAAACTATAATTGCATTATCACTTTTTTGTAAAAACACATAAAATAAAAATTGATCGAAGTTTTTCCTAGCTGATAGGGAATTTTCCGAAAAATGTCTAAAACATCAACAAAATTAGATAGAATAATTATGAGCTATACGTTTGCCCCTGCAGATCTTCTACACTTCTTATCAGTCATAATATACGAGATCCACTCTTTTTATAATGTAAAGAAGCTAAGCCATCAAAACATTTAATATAATAAAAGCTGCCTTTAATAGAGATCAGTGAATATTATCCAAATATAAACTTTTGTTGCGTCTTTTCTCCTCGTAAGATGTAAATGGAGATACGTAGTATACTCGTACATATAAACTTTTATATGAGGGCTCTTGTGTCGAGTGCGTCAGAGTGGTTAACGTAAGGAGAGAATTCAAGCGACGATGTTGTGAAGATTTTACAGGGCTTAATTTATAATATAAGATATCTAAAGACATATGTTAGCCTTAAAAGATAGTGTAACATTTTTTTAAATAATTATTTATAGTATTTAGTGCTATAGACCGCTTATTTCATAGATGAGATCGTTGATGATGTGAACTATGTTTTGCTATGGGAGTTGCGAGCAAAAAAATCAAATGATTGGCACTAAAAATAAGACATTTATTTGAAACAATTTCTTAATCTTTTTGGACAGGACGTTGGTTATAACCATATCATTATTTTGGTCAATATAAATCTAAACAGAAAGAAAATGATTAAAATATGTTATCTTTAATGGGACTCTAGTTAAACCCATAATAAAATTATAAGACCTAACGTTATAAATATTTATTAGAAAGCTTAAAGCATCTTACTTGGTACTTTGCACTTAATCCGTTTAACTTTATGTAATGGGAATTTCGCATCGCCCCCTCGACAATGTTT
>DWNJ01000732.1:0-14026 GCA_018250275.1 Udranomia eurus
CAAAATCGCCAGTTTGAGAATAATCGCCTTAAATGTATATACGTGATTATGTCACACAAAGTTATATGTATAAACTTTAGATATGAGATTCATAGCCTGGAATTTTCGTAAGCTATGTTGAGTTGTAAATTCTAGAAACTTGAGATGTAGTTTGACATGAACGTTGCGTGCTTGAACCGCATGTCGCATACCAGTTGAGTGTCATTTTAATTAAATTGCAGAGCGGAAGGGCGCCCTTGGCATGTCAATTGCGGCTAACTTATATGACCAGCCTACTAGTTCGTAGTATGGGCACAGCTGTGTGCCATATTTTAAACGACAGTGAAATGCATCGTTAGAATACTTGAGAGTTGTGATATACCGTATCAATAGCGCTACAAGAACTATTTTATACAAAACGGAACCGATAAGTATTGTTTGAGATGTTTTTTTGTTATAAGGTATTCTTTTTTTGTAAAAGAAATATAATTTCGAATTTTGCCTCCTATTTCTTTCCTTATCCTTTCCTCGTATTTTAGAGTTTTAATTGTAAACTCACTCGCTTTATCTAAACCTATATTTATACAAGCGTTTCCTAAAAGTTATAAGTATATTTATCAAGTCACTTACATATAATACGGTATGTTTTTGTCACCGCTCTACAGTAGCTGATGTACGTGCAAATGACATTTGCGCAAAGCAAAGAAAGATGCGTGTCTCGCTGACCTCCTTGAGAAATGTGGTCTAGACGAGCATGCAATGATTTGTCGTTTACTTAAACGCTTTCCCATGTTTAGTAAGGTTTTGCCTAGATATTTCATCGTGACTGTATTTATAAATGTATTAGCTGAAGCAAACCTATATTATATTGCCTATGAAACTAATGAATGTGATGAGAACTCCACTAATTGTCGGTTTACAGATGTTCTGCTTTAGATGGGTGAACTATATTAAAGTTCTCAATTATCAACGCCTGCTCTAACTCTCGACATCACCCAGGGATGACTGGTAGAGAATATCGCTGGGTATTAAGTTCACTCTTTGTAACGCTCGGCTTTCGGTGCTGTAAAAAAGTTTAAATAGAAAACAGTGCGACTTCTACTGAGGGATAATCTGTCCTTACCGATTGTTGTACGTGCAAAGACGAACGCAAGATTGCAGAGAGATGGATAGATCTCCAGATTTTTTCAAGATACATTGTCGAATTCCTATTACGCAAATGACACGGTCCGCTCGCTTGGCGGGCGTCTTTGCGGCTTCAGCGGTGCTATAACGGCATCATCAATCATCTGTAATTTGATTTCTATGCTCAATTATTGCGTTCGCAGAGGTCGTGGCGGCCGCACACTCTATTTCCCTCTGCCTATGCCCACTGTTTTGATGATGCATGCGCCTACATCGATTTTGTTTAACGACGCACCTGTTCAATCAGGCTCTGGGCTATGATACTGTACTCCGGGAAGGACGTCGTTATGAGTGGCCTCGCAACGACGTACACTAGGAAGATGTTGAGAGCCACAGAGTCTCCCCGTTGGGCCTGATGAGGCGATGTGCTGGTACTCAGAAGGACAATCCGTCGGAGTTTCTGTGTACCCCCAAAAAGCACATGAAGCCACCGAGGGGTTTTAGTGGCTGGAAATTCCACATGTCGCAGTATCGTTCCCACGGGATCCTTTGAAAGGTTTTCCCCGCATAAAAAAAGTCATGATACTGTTACATAAGGTGTTATATAGCGCATAGTTTGGATCGACGTTAACAGGAAATAAATCGCTTTAAATACTCGTCTTTAGGAGTGAACAATCGTGATAGGAAAATAATAACGACAATAGTTGATATAATCGCTGTCCAATAGTAAATTATTCGCATTGAGGCACGTGACAGTTGTCACGAAGCCTATTGTTGGATTAACAGTAATTCATGTTTGTCACTAGCGGTCGTGCGACATGATATCCAAAGAATCAGAATTCCAACTAAAGTTCATGACTTTATAGCGAACTTTGACATTTCAGCCGTATAAATAATTTTGATAAACGGCTTCTGTGCCCATTTCTCTTTGTACGTTCATATATAAACGAAAGCGACCTGCGAGTTCCTGGTAAGAAAGATATTAATGTCATAAACATAGTCGTTGCCAGTTCTGAAACTCCTACGGTTACACGTAATAATTTCGGAGGCAATTAGTGCCGTAATTACACGTCGTAGAGGTGTAGCGATTCATCTCATAATTAAGGCCAAGTTTTTTGAGCAAAGAGTACATACATAATCGATATATCATTGTATAGTGTAAGTAGTGTGACGGTCGGTAGGCGCTACACATAATAATCATAAGTGGCGCATGACAACATCGGCGCACGCGCACCGATCACGACCGGACCCCGGGCGATGGCAAAGACGCCGCCAACACGTATGGTAGTGATCTTCTATCTGACGATCTTTCTCCACTGTCGTCGTATCAGTAAACACACAATAGCGCCAGAATGATGGCCTACTTCGAGAGGTGTTCGTTCCCGGCATCGGTGTTCGTTTATTCGGTATGCATGGTATTCTGACACGAATATCTAGGACACTATTCAACTTTGGTTTATGGCATGTTGCATAGAGATACTGCACAATGGCTAGGTTTCATGCTTGTAGTCACTTATGTCAAGAGAAATTCTGTTCTTTGCTGCTGCTGTACAAAGTGCCAGATAATAGAATTCATACTGTGGAAAGTTCGGCATAAATCAGCGAGAACAAATTCTCTTTAAATTGTTAATGCATGAACCCACCATGATGTAGGATTATTTCTTCACAGACGCCTTTTATACTGACACAAATACGATTGAACTCGAACAGAACTAGTGATTTTCTACCAGTCTTTACTAGCTGCTTTACTCCCTATTGTAAACCAAGTAGGTAATAGTACTCGTTTACTTCCTCATCAATCATCGTTTCGTCACAAAATGACGGATGTTATTCTTACTATAACGAGAACACCTGTATTACTTAACCACGTAGGGGACCTCGCTAACGATGGCTTAACGACATGCAGGCCGACCCTGTTAATGCTGTGTGCAGGATTTTAGTGCTTTTATTGAAGTATTGCCCCAAATCAATGAAACAGTTTGAGCTAATCCGTCACAGCAACAACAGTAAGCATAGGCTTAAGATTCGGCTTACAGCGAATTAAGCGCACACTTGAAAACTAATTTGATTAAGACGCCATATTGGGGGCCGACTTAAGTTGAGTTTGACAATCAGACGAACTCACGTGCATGCACGTTTACATGGCATAAAAAAAAGATAAAACTACCGGCTGGTGCATTTAACTGTCCGGTAAAGTGGTGCAGTGTAACGGTAGGTGTCGCGCTGTTGCGCACGAGCACGCCGCACGGACCATCCCCGCGCCGCCCAACACGCAGCAAATCCAAATTCGTCACCAATCTCCTCTTTTTACGAAAGACACGCGTCCCCAATCGTTCGAACCGACGGCGGTGCATTTTTCGAGCGTTTCAACGAGTACGGTTAATGTTCCGCTTTGTCCGGAGCGATGTCCCATTCCGTGTTGTCGTTGTAAGCGTTATCGTATCACTAATATCTGTTCAGTGAATTGTAACTGTGATATGTAATTCGTTTTGTAATCTGCCTTGTGATATGTATATCCTTTCCAATATTGTAGAATAAGCGTTTTAAATCTTTAATTGAATTGAGATTGAAATATGAAATTTGACTGTGACTATTCCAATATTTAAATCGATAGAACTAACTAAAAGTAAAATGAGTACGCAGAAATATTAAAATAGCATAAGGCTTTATAAATTAATTCCGCATTTCCTGCCCTTGTAAAAATGTTATAGTCTGTGAATATCTGATTTATGGTGCATAAAATACAAATTCACCTCGATAATATTACATTGTGTTCATAGAACTGTAGGTGGTCTCCGTCGTCGATCTACAATGTTCAAGTTGCAAGAGCAGTAGACAAAGGGCCATTCAATGGATCCCATAAAGCACGCTTGATTTTCCTCGTAAGCCAAACCCGGCGTGTAACAGTACCTACTGTCCACTGTCGTCGGCTGGCAGGAGCCCGTACCGGCTTGCGTTTCGGACTAGCGAACGCAAACAGATCGAATCTGCTTTATCTGCGTAAGGCAGCTCGTCGAAGCCCACGCTCGTAAATAGGATCTTGTCTAGTCAGGCTGGTGATACATCCCTCGATACCGAATGAAATATGGATAAATGAAACAGGCTCAGTGTTGAGTTATGAACTGTGATAATAACGTACGGACTCGACGCGAGCAGCCGAGTGTCGGCGATGCAATTACTTCACATCTATTAACATTCACAGAACGCATTAGACGGGGAGACATATCGATGCGAAAATGAATTTGAGTGAAAATGGCGTTCGCGATGTCATCTTCTCATCTCGCATATACAACTGTTGACCGCAAGGAATCCACCGGCCACCGTAATGATGGCAACTCGTACGTGATAGATACGATTTACAGGTTCGTTTCAATCTTCCGCATCCGTGGCTATACCAGCTGCAAATTGCATTGCGGCTTACTGGTGTCCATAGGAAACGAATTAACGACGTTAGACGCTCACGACGCTATGTGAGGAATTGGCTGGCTTATTCGAGTTATGTAAAGAAACTTTGTAATAATGCAACAAACTTACCCAAATAATATTATCACATAACAAAATCATAAATATAAAAAAATATCCCTTCACATTTCATAATGCTTTATAAATAGTAGTTGAGAACCATTCGGTAGATCAAAAATTATTTATCTCAAATGTATCATTGATGCAAATAAAAATTCTTTATACATGCCTTTAACTATTTCACATCTTTCACTAGGCAATTTGTTCCGAGCAGCGTGTTCTAACACGCCTAACACTCCGTTACATGTATGAAACTCATTTTGTTTAAGTAATAAAATGCAAGTACTCTCAAAGTAATGGGCACATAAACTACTGCCTATTACAACACCGGGAACAGCTATTAATAGATTACAATCTTCGGTGATCATTACACAACATTCTCCGATCTTCGGTGCGTGCATTTATCAATCGTAAATATTTCGCCGCCAGAATCAATTTTATCGCTGGCTAGATGATAACCGTTAAGTTGGTTGCAATTAGAATTAGGAAGCGGTTAAGTATGCATTGAACTTGCCTTAATTGCTAGGATTTATTATTTAAGTTTGCATACCGTTTGTAAGCGTACTATGATAGTATTAATGCACTACGAAAGTTAATATACATGCCCATCCTAATTGGTATCGACGTTTTACTATAGATAAGCCCGTATCAATAAGCTCCTTACAAGTTTAGTCTAACGGATTTTAACGAAGTTATTATCCAAAGCACTCATAAAATGTATTCTCAATACTGTATCAGTAACCAGAGTTTAATCTGATTCAATATTTGCGAATGCAAACGTAGCGCCTGTGACAGGCTCGCTAATTCCAATAAAGAGTTGAATATTATTGGTTAAAATTTTGCAATAACATGTTTACTATGCTAGAGGTCGAATAAATTTCTATATTTGATACTTTAGGATAACATTTAAACATGAGCTTGGGCACTATTATATACAGTCGAATACAAAGTAAACTAAATTGAAAATATAAGCAAGCTTCATTTCCAATAAACATTCTGACGTGTTTTATGTACAATGTAAAATAATAAGTCAGCACATTACTACATTTTAATAATACCTCTAAACGTATCATAATTCTACCCCAGGGCTAACGCTAGTCCCGCGAAGACATAGTTCTCGGCTAAATTTAAATTTATTGAAAGCAGATATTGTGTTTATATCGATAACGAAGACTAGTATATCGCTGGCGTTAGTCGTAAACAATAGTAGTTAGAACATAAATAGTCTAAATATATATTTATTTGAAAGGCGATTCAGAATGGGCGGGCGGGCTGGCCAGCGGCGCGCACGAACCCGCCTCCGCCTACCGCTCACGCGGGTATTGTTCCTCCGAACTCTCTCATACCCGCACCTACTGTTATAAGCGCCGCCAATTAGAACTAATGCTTGTGTGAAAATCGAAAACCATCCTATTTACCCCGCGCGTTCGTTAAAAAGTGATATCGCAGCCCATTGTATGTAGCTTTGAGATGTGCGTGTCCGTCTATCTTCTCTCGTATGTGCACATGAATCATAACATTAGACGATGCTGTTCATTCTTTTTCATTTTATAATGAAAAAAATTGCATGTGTATACAATTTTTAGATAGTTTTCTCTCGTTGATACACAACGAGGTATATTTTGTTTACTTTTATTATAACATTCAAAAACTACACAATTTTAATAACAACAGAACTAATAATTGCAGGAAGTATATTACATAAGTAATTATGAAAAATAATGCAAACAACGTAGCAGATATGCACGTATACCATAAATATAAAGAGAGTGAGTTAAACGGACTAAACAGTCGTTTAACTCCGGCGTGCGAATTCATTAAGTAATTGTTAAAATATGGTCATGGTGAGAAAGTAATTTAACGGGCGTGGTAAATACGTGAACATTGTCGACACATTGTATATCACAGACGTGTGTTAGAATCTACGACACTAGACGAGGTTTGCGACTGACTACAAACAAGAATCGTAAGTTGATTGTCTCAGCTGGTACTCCGTTAGGTCCTCGACGTCAACGGTCGGCCGTTTTTCACACACCATGCAAATTCTTGACGCGAACCCGCGGGCCATCTTCATCACATTAAGCTAATATGTAATTGATTGGCTTCGCGGTGCCCAGGAGAGGCGACACACTCCTATCCCATTGATGCAAAAACACTAATGATATAACGGTGAGGCGTGTCTTCCGGCACGCAGCATATTGGTGCGTTCAATTTTTGACTTTTGATATATTGACCGATCGCTTTCGAGAGGTGACAGCGCTCCGGCGACCCAGATGCATTTACTGGCTTATATTATTTTACCAGCCGCATACCTTACGAGATGTTATTATCATTAACCGATCTCAGAGTCCAGTTTAAGAAATAAAAGTTCGGAATGAGCACACTGTCAATTTGAATGGTGTTACAATTTTACACACTAAGTAGGTCAATATTAATACAATTGACCGTTATGGTGTTAGGGTTGGTAATGACAAAGCTTTTTTATATTATCGATGCTGATAATAATTTTATTCGGTTTTATATTATGTATTCTGTTTGTTTTTGGAGCTTTTGCGTTCCAAGCGAAATTGTAATTAAAATTATACTGATTCACATTCTCACCTAATAATTAACGAGGCCCGCGACAAAGCATGTTTTTTTCTTAAAACTGTATTAATTTCACACAAAACACATTACAATTGAAGATATAAATCACGCAGGCATAATTCGTCCGATTAGTTGAGAAAATAACGGTGTCATTGTGTGATAATGGGCTTTTAGTTTTCTTTTCGTACCACATTTTGTTTCACGATTTAAACGGCGGAAGTGTTCCGTTCTCCGTGGGATTATCTGGGTGAGTAGGTACTGGCATTGTTTATGTTATCTTTCAAAATGATCTTCACACTTTGGGTATCTCTGTATCGTATTATCAAATATTTTAACAGACTGCATTTAATATATCTGTGAACGCAGGTTGAAATACACCGACAAATTTATTAATGTGGCATCATTGTGCGCTTACCGTTAGCGAACGATTGATCTCTCACTAACGTTGTTAGATCTCGTCGTATCGCTATTCATCATGATGCAGTGTTATCGTGCGATCGAACTAGGTAACTGATTTTTTCGACCATAATCTATTTCTTTTAATTAATTGTCCGTCACGTCGTTTCTATTTTAAACGATAGCTCCATTAATTTCGGTACGAAACCTGTTCGTTATCAGCGCGACTTTCAGACAAGTGCAACCGGTTACATTGGATTTAGACAATTTGAGATGCTCTCACGTGTAACTGGGTCTAGGGTGGGAGCTGCCAAGTTTTTCTAGTATCACGAGAGTTTACCGGAACAAGCTCGCACGTAATTTAAGTGGAGCGATGTATTGCGGCCGCGCGATGAGACGCGAAACGATGTCGGCGCGTGAATCCCGTTGGGACGGACGCCATTACCGCCCACCGCACCGCGCACGCGTAGAAAAACTGACTCCGGTATAAAGATGTCGCGCTACGATAACACTGGACGGACACTTGACAACGCCGCCTCCTCTGTACTCACAAAACATATCTCTCTTTCGGATCAAGCGCTTACCGCGAATATCCAATTATGTTCACACAGTCCGACGACAGCGCACCGTATTCGTATTCCGGCTGTGTTACATGCTCCTCATGAAACTCGGCATTTCCTTGCCGCCTTTTTGATGAGTGCCCATAAAACCAACTATTATAATAAACTAGAATACATTTTGAACGTTAAGTGCATTTCTAATGTCTAGTTTGACCGTGAATGCACAACGACTCGTTTCTTTATGACAGAAATGATAAAAATCCCTGCATTTCAACATTTTTTTTCTTGCGTTCACTAAGCAATTTACGCTCTCGCCATATTCACAACCGTGTGGTCTGTAATGACCCTTTTATAATTGAGATACGATTGAATCGCTCTGCCTTTAAAGAAACATTTGCTCTTTGTAGTATATTTTTTTTACCGAACCTAAAGGAGCAGGATAAACGCGCTGATAGAAAATCCTAAGCCTAAATAGTGAAATTTATTCACTTGAATTTAACCCAAATACCACGCTAGTATAATATAATATTTTATAAGTATGTATTATAATTTTCTTGTTTGAAAGACTAGATAATATTTATGTGTAAATGCAGCATAAGATTTCAATTACGCGAAGATTTAGGCGTAACCAACTTAGCAGTTGATGATTAAACGTTACCCGGCGGCGTGTGGTCCGCGCTACAAATGTACCTTGCACCTAATTGCACTCACACTCATGTCACTGTAACATTTCTCTTGACGTTGCATTTCACTAACATATGGGCAATCAGCGAAACAATTATTTAGAGCTATGTTTCTACTGTCAAGTTCCCACTACGCTGATTAGTTGCGGAATTACCGAGTAGACGGTAATAATGACCACACATTAATTTATCGTTGCATCTTACGAACTGTAAATCTCGGTTTAGGTCATTCGATTCAGTAATAACAGGCGTACGTTCGGATATGGTAGACGATGTATTAGATGAGCCATTTGGACAAATTAGGTAAGGCCATAATCACCGGAACGGGACTGCCATCACATGGTATATATAACGATGGGTTAAAGGTAACCTTTTATCAACCGGTGAATCTCTGCCGACTGCAATCCATTGTCAATTAAAAGCCTCTGGCGAGGATGGCGACCGCCTTTTGCTTGTTCTATAGCTCATACAACAATTGCTTCCCGATGCATGCCTCGCGCCTCAGGGTGGATATTGCTCGGACATTTCCTGTATTACTACCTGTATGCCTGCTTTGAACTAGTCTTTATTCTTGGCGCTCGTTGAATTAACATAAAATCTATTTAGATTTGAATCGTACCGGATCATTGCAATACAATCAGGAAACAATAATGCTCCCGTGATTGAAAGTACAACTATTTGTCTCTCATTGCATTATTATCGTCAAGAATTGATTTGGATTCCATTAATAAGCAAGGGGTAAGTGTACTTCAGAACATTAACAGCATTATGTTTTATGTTAATTTCTATGTGCAATTCTATATGTTTTTAATATAACCTTTACCGCATTATGACTCAAAAATACCTCGACGTGATGGTCATTTCTGCCTACGCAGTTTCCAAATTACGGAGTTCGAAGACCCGCATAAATTCAGATACATTCATACGTACATATACGTCAGATATAACACGTGTAAATTTATGTATCACGAACAGCTTTATTTTATTGAGCAATAATATTTAGAACCTCATACCTTCGTAACCTTTGGTAAGTAAAATTAATTTCCGAGATTACTCAACACTGCAGGATGTAGCGCAATAGAGATATTCACTTGAGCGCTTAAAGCTTCCATTAGCCTGTCTGAATGCCCGCGCTCTATGCGAGACGAAATGCATTTCACTGTCTTTGTATTTGTAATGTTGAATACAAGTTTATATAAAATGTTTTGTTCCTTGCTGGGGGATCATATGGTGGGCGTATTTATAGACTATTTTTTTCCTAAATAAAATTATATTTGTTTGCTTTTTATAAGTATTGGATCCTGCTCATTAGATCACACAACTAAATGCCCAACAATAAGATATACGACAATTTGCATACGTTTAATATTATTTACTATTTTATTATTATATCTTTGAAATCAAGATTAATTTACATACAATTCATTCAACAATTCATACAAACAATCAGAAAACATCAAAGTCCGATATCTATGCCAATAATATTTCAAACAACTTCGGTAAACTTAGGAATTCCGATGTCTATGCCAGTCATATTTCAAATAACTCCGGTAAACTTAAAGCCTAAAACGGTACGAGTGAGTCGTCTCATAACGTCCCACGCTCACAGGACCTCTTTGACCAAAGCCTTAAATATAGACTCGGAATAAACACAAGACCTGATGTGACAACAGCCATTGGGAATTTGCTTATTAAATTCATACATTACCAAGCGATTATTAGTTTAGAAGATTTCAATATGCGTGAATAACCAAACTGCGTAATATATCGACGCTTTCACACTCATAGCCCCACACTAGGATTCCCTGTGTCGTGGGTGCCATGGACAACACACAAAGTCAACAACGCAGACATCCAGGCCGAGAACAGAAATTTAAACTCATCATTTAAATTTCTGCCTCGCTGGGAATCTAACCCAAGCCCCTACGAACGGCAGTCCGCCATGGTGACCATTGCGCAATACTGGTCATCATATACATGGGATTATTGTAATAGTAATTATAGATTTCCAATATTCCACATAAATCTTTTGTTTTCGCATCTTCATCGTGTTAAAGAATTATAGGTTACTCGCTACAATTTGAATTCAAACTGTGTATCCTGTTATTTGCATTTGAACGTCCATCGCATTATCTCTTAAATTAGTACTCACTTATCAAAACATTCTCACACAAGGTATTAAAAGTGTTAGCAGTAAGCACTTAGCACATACTTGTCACCGCGAAAGTTGCCCGATAATAAATCAAGCAACGGTCAAGCGGCTGCTAGCATTATCAAACCAACAAGTATTAATCGTTAATTATTACTAGAAATGATTATAAATCACAATTAAATACAATCGAACGGCCGAGTCGTGATTTATCTAAGTATAACGACAATCACGCCGCATAAGTATTCAACATTCTCCTACTAATCGCTATAGTCATAAATGCATGGGAGAGTGAATGATAAAAGGCTCAGTGGAATTGCAGACATAGAATAAATTATTTTATTTTTAGCCTATTGTTACAGTGAATTGCAGGGTTCAAAGAAACTTTCTAAGTTGTCGTATTATTATAAAAGATATAATATAAATATTTTAATAATAGCGACGGGATGTCCTATCCACGTTGTTGTGATCATTAGTGTTTACTAGGCCTGAATAATAAGTTATTATTTTTGTATAATATCATTGGCTATTAATTTCTTCATCTCTTTCATACAGATTATAATTATCATTGATTGAGCTTTAATGTGTTTGTTTAAATAGAAGCCAGTCCAAGCTTAATAGAAATGAATGTACTGAATCTACTGATTAATGGTAGTCTACGAACATAAATAAAATATTGGCTTTATGTGGGTTATATGCTTATGCAGCTGGAAACGGTAAAAGTAACAGGATTAAAACGCAAACCGGTCGCTGAATTTGGAAATCGGAGGAGTTGACTAACTGGATTTTGTTTTCTTTTTTTAGAAACACGAGTTTTCTGACTCTCGGCATGCGTTCTCGGGGTTGTGAGGAATTTGTCGCTCATCTGTCAGTTCCAAGAATGCGTCCAACCCAAACTTTAATTAATTGCATGATGAATTCTTGACCTGCTTTATTTATTTTAGTAATACATTGCGATGTAATCGAGAATCAACTTATTTACGGTGGCCATAACATATTTAAGAAAATATAAGTACGTAATTATGTTTCTGTCCGTCTATGTAGATCCTATCATTTTATAGTTTGTAAATAAAAATGTGGGGTAACTTTTGTCTATCCAACATTTCTTCTGTTCAGGTAGAACAGAAAAATGAGGAATTGAGGAGGCTGGAGAATTCACGATGAACTGGCATTTCTGAGAAAGCTCCTCGCCAATTTTAGGCAATTGACTTTAAGGAACTTAATTATATGGAGTCTCAATATTTAAGTGTTTTCCTTATAGATGTCTGTTACACGGAAAAAAACAAAAAAAGAAAAAATACAGGACTTGCAAATGAATGTATGTATATTACATAGCACCATTGGGTACGTGGTTGTACTACTATAATTTGAGATTTCAGATACACTTAATCAATTTTACACTATATCGAAAAACAAATTAGCGTTTGACTTTGACCGGCGCGTTTAAATAGCATTTCTTACGGAGGTTAAAGGCACAGATGATGCCATAATAGCGTTTTCTACGTTTCGGCTCGTTTCCTACAAACGCGCACCAATTTTGGTAATAGACGCGGCGCTAATAATGATACTCGCTCTTGCCCACCTACAGTGTATTTGCGAGTCACTACGCACGCATTACTAACACATCTAACTGTATCTATCTTTTATGTTTGCACTCCGTTGATTTTCGGGTTACCGCTTCCATGAGTCATTTTGAGATAATTTGACACAATTACGTAACGTTAATGGCATTTTTATTAACAGTACCCTCAATTGCGCCGACGCATACCCACATCTGTTATTATTTCACAGTGCCGCAAGTAATAAAAATTAGATAACTATGCCTAATATCGTTTTTATTACGATTGCATTCAAGTCATTGATATATCACTGGTACATTTATTTCACTTATTCAATAACGGATCCTCGCTCTATTCATGAGTCGCGAACGTGTTATTTTCCTTACATTTGCTCTAAGTGCTTCCTCAACGCTAATAAGACATAATGACGTATTATTTCTGAAGATTCACGAATTCCGATCGCAAGAGAGTAAGGTGCACAGGGTGACTGACCTGAGAGTTCCTCAGCCGCTACCCGCTAACCGCCGCCCGTCCTGTGAACAAAGAAAAGAACCATTGTTAATTACGAGCTTTACACATGACTGTGTCTCAATTATGACACGCTAGATTATAGGGACGTGGATCATAATCATACGCCAACAGAGCAACTCCGCGCCTTTGCATGTTCATGAACATGATCCTTGTTCGGGAACCACACATCTGATAAAACTCTCCCGTGTTCGCATCAACTATCAATTACAAATCTAGCGCATGTAATTTGTTCTTCATTAACATTCCTCGAATGGAATCTTAACCTTTGTATCTACACATCCCACTAATGAGTTGCGACGTTAGTGCATAAATTATATCTGCAACTGCATGTACGCGTGACAAGATATGTAAGAAAATAATAATAATGCAATTCATTTCTACTTTTCCCTTTTATTGATAATTATTCATTATGAAACTTTCTCTATACGAGAACATAAAAAAGTATTGAATATGCGTGTACCTAACAGGCGTGTTTGATGTTTTCTAAGTCACAGCTGATTATTATATTAAGTCGATACAGTTAATCAGATTTATTAAAATATGCGCGGGGCATCTGCTAAACTGTACTATTAGTACAAATTTCGTTTTAGTATTCCGCCCAAGATGTGAGACGCGGCGATCGTCTGATTTACATTTAACTGTACACTACTGGAGCGGCTTTCATGTGCGACATCTGAATTAAGAATGTTTTTAGAAAGTCGACAAATTTTTAACCTCGTATAACGCTACCCATTTCTTTCGGATACGTTTTCCAAAAAGATATTGAATTATACACGCGATTTTGGTTTTGAAGTCAAAAGGAGTATTATGAACATATATTTAATAGCTGAGCGCATATATATATATATATATATATATATATATATATATATATATATATATATATTTTTTTGTATATATATATATATATTGTGTGTGTTATATATATTTTTTTTT
>DWNJ01000733.1:0-14002 GCA_018250275.1 Udranomia eurus
CGCCACTCGATCCCATACTCGTGCCAAATATACACGAAGTGGGTCAATTGCACCGATGCGCCCGCCGTACACTTGCCCACGAGGAAGTGTTCCGTGCCTTCTAGGTAATTGTGTTAGCGAATCGGATAAGGGTACAGATTGGTCTTGTAAATACTATAGGTGCTTTGAAAATATACTTTTTCCGCTTCAGTTATCTGTTGTCTGAATGTGTGCGAGTCCTATAGCAAAATTCACGTAGTCATAATATTATCACTTGTCTGTGCGAACGTTAATTTTTATATGGCTTCCTGCTTATAGCTGAGCTCTGCATCTCTTTGCCCTTGAAATACCTCCGTTGGCAATCATGTTTATGTCAAAACAGGAATCAAATAAAGTTCTGTATATAGAATATCGCCGCCTGGTTCATCGGCTTACGTAAAAACTCATAGTGCATATGATAATGTCAGGGATGTATGTGATCGGAGTCCTGATTCTCAGAGTCCCGAACGGTCGGTTCAGCTAACACATTCTACAGACATTTTTCCTACAGTTCGTCTGCTGTTATGTATAAGAGAGAACTCAATTTTTTAAAAAATTACGAAAATTTCAAAAATTGTAGTATTCGTAGGGTTATGTCGAATAAAAGCAAATCTTTACCTCTTTGTTCCCCAAATCCAGTGTCAACAGAAATATCCGTTCCTCTCGTGACGTCAATTTAAATTCAGATTCTCGTGTTCTTCGTGCTTTTGTTGTGGTCCACTCCAATTTCAATTAAAAATGCTTTTTAAGGACTTTTACCACACATGACTTATGAAATAACATGCCTTAACTATTTAAAAAAACCCATAAATAATATCTGTTAATCGACTTGGCTTATAATTTCAGCAATTCTCCTTTGTCATCAATAAGTCATACTCTTGTGTCATTTTCTATTATTGATTCGGCTTCATTGTGATCGAGGCATGTTATGAAATCCATACAAGTTTTGTCGCTTAAATTACTGAAAACAGCAAGAAACAATCAGGTCATGGTCTTTAAAGTGGGTCGTTAAAGAAGCATGGTTAGAAGAATTTCAATGTTGAAGAAAGCGTGCCCCTACTCGGCGTTAGTTCCTCGCGCGGCTTGGGGGCGTGCCAAGCTGCGCAGACGGAGCTAACGACCTCACGCGCCCAAAACGATCGTCTTCCTCCAACGCCACATTTGGTTATGCTCCCTCTGAGAGGCCAAGGTTGCTCTTTTTCCGTTTCAATTCAAGTGCGTAGTCGCAAAACAAAGAACACGGGATACGGAAAATGTATTCATCTACGAAACTTGGTGACACACCTATTTCTGCCTTATAACAGAGGTATTCTTGCTGCTGTGTTCTGGTTTGAAGGGTGTGGTCAGAGAGACGTATTTAATCGAGGCGTTGCTGCTTAGTCCTCAAGGGTAGCAACGCATTTGTGGTCGACCTAAGAAAGAACTTCGATCCAATTTTGCGTTGATTACAGATGTCCATGGGCGGCAGTAACCACTTACCATCAGGTGGACTGAATGCTCGTTGCTACCTTCCACTTCCACAAAAGCATCGTATTATTGCTGATTTTGAATTAATGCAAGTTAACTGAACTCTTACGATACGTTCTACTCCTGGACCGGTTAGCCATACCCAAATTCACTGTATGAAATGGGAGGGAATTAGCGGCAATTACATGACGTGGCCGCCGCACTGGCAAAGCGGCCTGTGCGCTTTTTGTGAGTGAAATTTAAAACAAGATCGTTAAGCACACTTACGACATAATCTTTTTAAAGTACAGTGACATTATTTTGATTAATTTTATCTCGCGTCCATCAGTATTCATATTAAAAAATATTCCATTTTCAATTCCAATCATACGATTTACGTAATTTTAAACGTGATTTTATAACTTGGTATATTTTTTGGTATTTATTTTAAATAAAGCTTATGGATTCATCATATTTGTGATGATAAAAGAATATTTTGTGCTACTACGTGCAAGTAGGACATACTCATTGTAGGTCGTCGTGGAACCTAGGACAAGTTAAGATGTCCGATGTAACATGGCCTGGATTTTTTCCGATGCCCGTGTAATGGGGCCAGCGGGGCCACGCAGCCGGCCAGCCGTGACTATTACGTGTGAGGAAATAAGAGGAATTGCCACAACAGTTATTGTTATCGTTTAACAATACATCACTCGCTAATACTTTTTTCAATTGAATCGATCGCTGCTTGTGCTTCGAAATTTCGATACTAACAGTCACGATGAATGATGTATTTATTATATACACTTAAAAATTAGTCGTATTTATGCGCGGATATGCTTGCGTCGATTAAACACACGACCAATTAAACTCTAAAACTTTCGACAATAGAGTTTTTAAGATAGGGATATTTTTAGTATCCCTGACATGTGTGACATGTATGTGTGAATAAAATTTCATGATGATTGATTGAGTACTTTTATCTGTGAAAGCATACAAATACAGATTACAACATAGATAATAGGAATCCGATATGAAACACTCGCTTTTCTATTCCCTAGGACAATACAAAATTAGTTAGAACATTGTTCACCGACATTCTTACTAAAATTCTTATAATGTAGGGCGAACCGAAACAACCACTATATTTATAAACATTGTCGCCCATTACGTTGAAATTTTAGATAATTAGTTGTAGATACATTTTCCTTCGTAAACTCGTTGACAGACGCGAGGCGCACCACACATTTTCTATTTATAAGTGGGCGCGTACTTCTGGACATTTTCCGGTGTTTGCACGCTTTCGCCAGCTTCAATATTAGTTTTTATTCCCTTAATAGCCGCTTTGTGTCCAACATTTCGTTTTATCTCTCACAGCGACCGGCCCTATTGAGGATTTGTTAATGAAGAGTTAGAAAGTGGGCAAGTAAATACCGGGCTTGGCCATTATCATCACAATTGACAGAATAAGGGACATTCTAAAGTATTATACCGCAACAAACAAAACTATAGTTAGTACTATTTACGAAACCAACCCACGAATCTCCCGAAAATAAACCTTTGCATTATTGCATTAAATATATATTTGCGTTTAAAATAATTTGGTTAATTTTAGTGTTACAATATTAAATTCAAAAGTATTTTGATATAGCTATGTATAGCAGAATTATATGGTAAAATATACTTTTAAAGGATTGTACCAAACGAATTTAACAAAAGGGATTAATAATGATTCATAACATACCAATGTAATTGGCAAGCATTACACCGCACCGCACGTCAGCTACACATATTTATTTTAATAACATTTCTTTACAACAATAATGTTAACGCATGGACAGTTACGTTATTTGCGCCAATCGCACCAGATACGCCGCTAGTTGCCGATACTATTACGGGTGCAATTTTCTCGGCCTCTAGTTTTTTAATCTGGAAGTGAAAGACAGATAGGCATCCGCTATGGCGGTGGCTGCGGTCCGCACGTGCGAATAACATAGACAAACTAAGAGTAGAACATTGGTTACCAAGTTTTATAAACGCTAAAACGTTTTATAATAGATGCCTACTACTCCAGAGTCATTAATGAAATGTATCCCTCATTATACAATTATGTAATAATGACTTAATATTTTTTAAACTTCCCTCTAAGGTGTGTCATAAATGCTAAATTCCAATAAGAGATCATTGATTATTCACGCGATTTAAACAAATGATCCAAGTAATGTGCAATTTACTGTTGTTTACTTATTATAAAAAGTGGCCAATGCACTGTTATGTTACTGAACATCTGATTATGTTTCATTATCTGTGGTAGCGGCGCGTGCGGCTCGCGTGTCTCTCACACCGTTATACTCGGATAATGCATTATTCACCTCGGTGTAGGAGCGCTTGAGTAGTGTACCCATCTTAATGTCCGTTACTACTTACGTGTGAAATGGAGGCGGTGGTTTAAAACAACCGTAGATAGTTTAACGATGAGTGCTAAATGATCGATCTGTTGGTAAGATACGATAAGAATATTTAAAACTGGTTTTTAGATCTTGTCAGTGTTTGGACGCATCTAAAGGTTAGTGCACGTACCCGCTTTAGAAACGAAAGACTAGGCTATATCGCAGACCGCTGAGTAGCAACAAGCTCGCTAAATATAAATCTGTGTCAGCCGATGCATTCTGCTCCGGTCAGGTATGAATAATGGTCCATCCTGATCGCTAATCAAGCCATTAAATTGGGTGAAGCGGAAGTGCTGGCCAACCTGGCGGCAGGTGCTCGGACCAGGCAAAGGGTGGCGTCTGGCGCGCTGCCAGCGCTGATTATCTTGTAGCTATCGGAGACAATGCAATAGATAATGTAGACGGCTGTCAACATCTCGCGGCAAATATTTTTAACAAACACTCTTCTATTGTAGGTAATAGATGTGACTTAATTACTAAATGTAAAAATTATACCCATTCACATAAGTATCAGACACGTATTGAAATTAAGTTACAAACACTGGGGCCCATAACGTAGCACATCAAAACGCATCAAAAAGTTTAAATGTTTTAGTGACTATATGGATTAATCTGTCGTAAAATTCATCATACTTGTATGTCTGTATTTAACCTTAAAACCATATTTTCAAAAATAAGGTAAATGGATATACAGGCATAATTTCATATTTATTGTACACTAGCTAGTGGATTTTAGTCTGTCATTTAAAGTTTCGTGCCTCACCATTTTAAATAGATAATTAAAATATTCTTTGCGTGAAAGAGCGCCAAACATCCATGCAAACTTTCGCATTTATAATATTATTAAGATAACAGTCAGGATTCATATCATGCTACATTGCAGTACCAGTTCCCATAAATGTTTCTTGCACGCAACTGAACGCAGGTACAAGGTACCGACTCAAACCACATTGAATTCACTCTAGGCGGGGATATCTCCGTTCCAAGCAATAACCGAACAAACAGACGACTCTTTCTACGCAGATGGACTCTTTTGATAACTCTGTCAACACTTCACTTTATGGCGCGATTACGAGTTAAGAACACGTTACTGTTTGAAGGCGGGCGTGCACAAAGTAAACATTACACATGGTGAGATGGGGCCGGAGATAGTGCCAAATGTTTAAGTAGCTGTTGGTGAGCATGAGTCGAGTGTTAGCGACTGTACATATTCATTTTCGTGTTAACGTTCCATATGTGTGTGTACTATGGATTGACTTATACGCTAATAGACAATTTTGGCAAGCTTTCAGAAAGTCCTCATATATTGAATTTGCCAAATTAAAAAACACCCATTCTCTTTATCAAGATGATATTATATTAGAACTCCTAAAAAATACGTAGCAATGATTTATTTCTGGAATAAATGTTACCACCTGATCTAATGTCATCGGACACAATAATCAACCAGAAAGTAGAGTTCCGATAGCAATGATAATAAAACAGGTGCAATACTATTGCAATTTGAGCCCCATCAAATCCACTGACATTTAAGTAAGGTCATCAACAATGGGCCGCTCGGTCCAGCGGTCGGCGCAGAAGGAAAGATCACCGCATTGTAGCCACCACGGGTTTATTTTTACCCCGCGCCGGTCGCGCTCGCCCGGTGACCTGCCAAATATGTGGCCCACTGATCTTCTACGACACAGGGAGTCGACACCGCTAGAGAAATTAGTTCGCACACCATATTTCCGGTCCCTCGCAAACTTACATTGTCAGTGTGTCTCTCTAATTAATTAAGCATGAAGGGTAGCTAATCAGCTAATGAGATCCGAGTTAAGTGTTTCCGATTGATTCGATTGAATATTATTATAGAAAATAAGATATATCATTAAATTATGTCTTAATATACCCCACTTGAGCAAATTCTTCGTTTATCTTATTACGAAAGCTCGGGTATTTGTTTTTAAAAATCCATACGTATTTAACAAAATATTTAAAGCAAACACTTTGTTCAATCTAAATTCATCATTTGCTCTCATATTGGGTCCGAATACACATGACGATATTCTGTTATGTTATATTATTCTATACCATCGTTACCATTAATCACATACTAATATGTTATTTCACAAGTGCGTAACTTGGCTGCTACGCTACTACTACGCCTCACACCGTGCAGTCTGCATATTGAATCATTGGCATGTGTTGACGAATGACGAGATCCACGCGGCGATGGTGCCGATTGATGACTTGTACTACGTTGCATGTGATCCGTGTTAAATCGATCGTAATACGCAAAAATACATACACCCACGCGATGGCCCCAGGTGGCGGAGCGCGATCAGACATTAAAACAATACGTCCAAGTATTGGCGAGTCCATTAACTCGTTTCAGGGCTACATTCCAACGTTTCTTCCTACCAACTACGTAAGAATTTCGTGCGAAATTTCTATCACAATTACGATCTAAATATAATCATTCCGCAGATTTTTTCATTAACTACCAGACGGTTCGTGCAATTGATACGAAAACGTAGGCACCCCTGGAGACGAGTCACAGAACGAGGATTAGACAACGCAGCCACTTTGTTACAGACGTAATAGGAGCAGGCAATTAAAGATAACGAAGTTAATGAACTTGGTTCTAGAGTTTTATGATAGACGTGATGACATAAGAACATGCTGTAATAAAATGAAGCTTCAGAAATATAAACAGAAATGAGAAGCAAGCGTAAATGTTTACGTTAAAAAAATATAAAGCTAGAATTAACTGAAATCATCTTCCTGTTGGAAGGAATACTGTTCAAATTACTGCTTTTCTAAACGTAGATATATTTCGTCATAATCCGTTTCAAATATCTGGATCCAATTTAGAGATATCAAGGCAACATCTCGCCGCGCTATAAACTTATTGCTATAAACTCTAAAATAGCTACAAATTTTGCTAATACGAGGCGTAGAGTCGTGAGCTGCGTTGCTGGAAAATTACTTAAAATCTACTTTAAACAATTGATTTCCCAGACGTCTATGGTATTAAATTAATAAGAATACGGGATAGCTAAGTTTTGGTCCGCCATTGCGCTATTGGTTAACCAGCCAATTTGCAGTTTACAGGATAAACTATTTTCGTGGTATTAATTGCTTTATATATTTTTTTACATTCGTTTACAAAGGAATCGGTAACAAGTAATAGAGAAAAGATTACAACAAAGTAGACGACTGCTAGTTCACACTAAATCAAGAACCTGCTCAAATCAACACTGGTAACATCCTAGTCCATTTTTGTAAGCGTTACATACCATATTTGTGTTTCTTATCTCCTTAAAATACTGGTAATAACTCTCAACGATCTGTCCATGTGTGGTACGCGACCGTCGAATGCTCGGTATTTTATTCTTGTTTTAGCGTGTTTGCGAGCGTTGTTAATAAATGTTGTACGGAATTGGAAGCGTGCTCTTCGCAACAAAGCTGCTGTCCCCACCGATTCAGATCATTACCGAGAAACCCGAGTTTCCTTGGTCGCAGAAGAAATACAGTTCTTGATCCACTGCGATTTTATAACATTGAGTGTGCAGTTCATACGATCTAAAGTCTTCTTAACCACACTCCTTACGTTCAAATTAGAATACGGACACTGATATTATACGACAGAAACAGGTGCAGCAGTGGTGGCTCCGGAGTCGAGCCACGATGATCTACTATTTTAAAACAATGTTTATGATGGAATCAAGTCCTATATATACTCAATATTTTGCTTAATAGATACGAACTCAAAAAGTTATTAATTACCGCGCGTGTTCTTAGACGCAATACCCTTAACTCCAAGCGTTCCTAAACTTCTAATTGCATTATGTAACCCATTGCTTGCTGCGTTTTACGCTTAGCGGCTTAATTGTTGTTATAAGTAAGTGGCGACGTTAATGTGTTTATTTACAATACTCAATCGACCAGATAATGAACTGTTCACGTTCACAAATTGAATGTGCATGCATTAACCGTACATATTTGCCAAGTTTGCATAAATTGCTAAAGTAATCAGTCGCAATTTGTCTCGTCACTAATCATTACCATTACTCTGTCAGAGTATTTTTAAGCTTCAATATGCTTCAAACAAGCGTTATGAAAAGTCGACATGTGATCAGAATCTACCATGTTTTTACGCCTTCTTCACCGGTGTTGAATCATCTTAGTGACATAAGATACTCCTTTATATCCCCTACAACAGAAAAAGTCCATGAAATAAGCTAAGTCTGGCATTTCAATAAAACGCATATAAATATAAACTGAGGAATACCAAACCAAATTAAATTCTCATTCCTCGGATTTCAGACTTATCTTCGCCCTTATGCGTCGTTGCATTCCGCACAACCAGCGCCGGCGCATTCCTAATTCTCAATGTTAAAACAAATAAAATATTGATTCTTTTAAGCTTTATCCCTCTTACCAATTGCCAATCAAATCTAAGTTTTATTCAGATAGATTTTTCCTTGTTTAGATTTTTCACTAACTAATTGTAAGTACTAATTACATAAAAGTGTCCGTAAGTGTATTAAGAATAATTAAGATGCCAGCCTTATGTAGCCATAAAAAAGGTAAAAGACTCGATAAGATAGCTCGTTGAAATTGATATAAAAACATATAAAAATATTTTGAAAAAAAAACTAAGATTACCAAAATTAAGTACGAGTAATAACTGTAAAATTGCGACTGGTTTTTTTTTTCAATATACAATAGGAGGAGCATACCGATACCGCTAGCACGGTTATAATATCATACAGGATTGCAACTCGGCCTAATATTTGAAATAATTATCTACAGCTGTGCGGTACGTAAATATGCAATAGGGCTACCCAACTACAGTATTTTAATATGTTTTAGTGTATTTCTATGAAATTGGAAGTATTCAATAAAAATACATATTGTGTCAAATGACATTCGGATTTTTTAAATATTATTATTTATGCAACCGAAAACAGCGCAATATAGTCGCTGCCTCTAAAACCAGCGAGCGTAAGCCACTGCGGTGCATTCGCGACCGGTTGCATACCGAGTGCATACCGATCTCGAGGCACATAGGTATAACTGTAGTTTCGACCGTTTGTATGGAGTTGGAATACTGTATGATATTATTACCGTGCCGCTAGTCAACATTGCACAATCATGTTACTCTATCTTTTTGTAGCCTCAAATAAATTGTCAAGCCCCGCGTACAAGAAATATTCCCGAGTATCTGAATTCATTCGTGAAAGTATTTTCACTTTACTACTAGTGTAGTGGATCTGTAGGTTTCAAGGTCAGTGGGGCGTATTTACAGTATGTTTTGAAGATTCCCGCCCACAGAACCGCTTCGCTAGCCAAACCATGTAAAAAATATTCCGTTTTTTTTTTCATTATATCTGCTGGGAGTATAATAAACGAACAAAAACTTTTACTAAACCCCAGTTATTCTACACATCCGACATCTAACTACGAACCGTTCACAGGCAGAATACGTATTCATAAGCTTCTTGACCTACATAATAATATAGATAATAAAGTCAGTTTGTCTATGGTTTATATATTGGAACTAAATAAGCATTAAGTGTTCATACTATCATCGCCACTATCACCATAAAGCGCCGAAGGCTTGTATCAACTTTTACAAGTAATTTCTTATGATGTTAAGGTTTAAATAATTTATTCTCATAGAGCATACAATCACTTACTACATAAAAATAATAAGTTTTCATGTAAGTGACGGTAGGCTCATGCATCTTTAACATACGTGCCTATTTAGATAGTTAAGAAGTAATACGATACACTCTTTATCGTGCACAGAAAATCAGCTTTTACATTATTGCACATACAAATGGCAGCCTTATCGCTAATTAGCGGTCTCTACCAGTACCAGGCAACCTTTGGGTAGAGGAGAAGTACTGCGATATATTGTGATATATATATAAATTTGAAGTAATATGATTTTAATACAAGCAATCTTAATTGTTAATAACAAATTGAGCTAGCTTCGTTTTTTACCTATACCACCCTATTCGAATTTTAAGATTAGGTTATATATTTTGTTGTAGAACTGATCTTTTAGTTTCCATTCCCTTTAACGGGTTAAATGAGAATGAAGTGGTATGCAAATGGCGTTAAATGTAACTTAACGATCGAGCGTCGCACGTTAGCGATGCTATCTCATAATTTCAATAATTGTCCGTGTAATGTTGATATTTTCACATACAATGCGTAAAATGCCTAGTTCGTTTTATTTCTGTTTACATTATTAGGTCGTATTAATATAAATAAAAAGTATCTAAAAGCTCCGTTGTACACAAGCTGTCTCTGCGGTAATAAAATTATGATTTATGCAACGCATGAATATTATATCTGCACACCATTTTAATCTTGCAAGTTCTTGTTTACGAAGTGATTTTAGACAAATTAAATGAACATAACTTTAGTTAATAAACTAAGATTAAATTAAAACATTCTCTTAAATGGATATGAGAAATGCTTAAATGCTAATGATTCACTCGTCAAGAGATGTTCAGGTCGAAAATACAACTGTCATTCTGAAGGGCGGCCTCGGCGCGCCCGTGCAAGGTCTAATCCACGATCTCTAATAATAAACCGCAGATATTGTATGTACATCTGTCAGCACCAACATGTCCCATACTTAACTGTCTTCAAATTATTTGTTTCGTATTTTGTATAAAAAAAATTAAATTTTATATTATATAAAAGTTCAACATTTTTGCAGAGCCGTAGCGACTAACCCGTAATTAATTAAACTTCAATGTTACAAAGACACATACACGCATTGGCTAGTACATTAATATGAACATTTCGTTGTATATGTATGTACGCCTTTACAACTCACAGAGTCGTGTTGAACACTAGGAAAATATTGCACGGAAACTTTCATAATATTCAGAGAAACTTCGTTAAATAATAAAAGAGCTATTTTATGTGGTAATAATTTAACTGCAGCACACTATCTTATTGATTAACATTATCTAAAAAAAAGTTTCTGGTTACGGTCAAATCAAATCTCAAATAATTACTATCAGGTGTAAAGTAAGATTCATTCATAATTAATATTAAGTATTTTCCACTCACCAATGTTTCAGAACTTATGAAAGTTTTGCAACACAACAAGCTGTGATCTAAAAAAATCCATGAATGATGGCCGCGTGTCCGCCAACACTTAATATATTGAAGTCGTTTTGTTCCCGGGTGCATTTATCTAAATTTATGTTAGTAGTGGCACTGAAGAAAAATGCGCTCTATTAATATCGTTTACTGGAACGATAGAGGAAAGTTCTGCGCGCTTTTAACTCTTTCAAATTCAAGTCAATATATTTTATCTTCATATATTTTTAAATATTTCTATAATGTTTATGCACTATTGGGAATTCAGGATTGAAGGTCTAACGTTGGCCGATTATGAGTGCTGCTGTTTATGAGGAAATGGAAGGTTTGCGCCTGTCCCCGGCACCCTCTTGTGTATTAATAACGGACGCCAGCCATTTCTCAATATCACTAAGCAGGTTACTCTCGCCTCCAGTAAGTGAATACACACTTAAATGTGTACAATTTGTTAACAGGAGACAGTGCAGAGCGGTGGAAAGGTGAGCAGCAGTCGCCGCGTCGAGGAGTTGGACCTCGAGCAGTGCTGGGACGAGCGAGTGCTAAGGAAACTCGTAAGTCATGCAATATTTAAATAACAAAATATTACTAATTCTAGGTTTTACCTACCCGCGGCTCTATTCGCATTATAAAGTAGAGAAAATCTTCGGCAATTCCCATATAAAATCCCTGTGCGAAATTTCATCTAAATCGGTTCAGCGGTTTAGCGTGATAACATAACAAACAAAAAGAGGTTACTACGTTTATAATATTAATATGGATTAACGTAAGAAAATGATTCGTCAAGTGTTCGACTGCGGTGCGCCGTCAGTCCGTCACGGGAGCTTCACAAGTGTCAAAGAAAGCTGCGTTAAGGCCACTTAACACTATCACTTTCGACGGAACTGTAAACATGCCAGTCATGTTCGCGATCACCACTTACGATATGCATGCGGTCTAAGTTTATATTATTTTACCGAAATATCTTCTACTTTTATTCGCTTCTTCCTGTTTTTGTTCATAAAATTATTTTAACCCTCTGAGTGGTGAATTTACTTTACGGCTGATACTTTCGATTTCAAAATAGCAGTTTTACTGACGATGTTTTTAATGCAACGCTATACTATATATGTACTTATAGAATATATCTAAATCCAATTCCTATCCAAAAATTACAAGGCATAGATGTAGGCATCTTAATAACTTATTTTTCTTTATCCATATTCCATAATTGTTTCTTTAATGGACAATAAAACGAAACGAAAACTTTCTTATTTATGTACAACTATAAAGTTGTGGCTTAATTGCAACAAGGCTCGGAAATAAAAGTGACAAGATTTCTAAAACACTCGTGATATCTCCATGCGATCACTGAACAAACACGTCGTACTTGTATGTCATAGCATCCTTTGCATGGAGCAACTGGTTGCGGGACAGAGCGAACAGCCGCGTGTGAAAGCGCCGAGACGTACGAGTGTGTAATGTTTAGGCCCGATGCGCAAAACTAGTCACGCGGCTTTTGTGAAGAGGTAACTGAGTTAAAAATCGGTTAATAATTAATTAAAAAGCAAGCAATGCGGTTATTCCACTTTATTTTTATGTACGTTATCTCAAACACTGAAATTAATACTAATTTTCATCAAGGAATTGTCCAAATTCGAACACACATTTTTTAAACAAAATAATTTAAAAAGCGTAAAGTCGTGAACTATTCGTATAATATTTAGAGTGTTCACATTTTAAAAAAAACGTATAGTTATGAAACCACTAAGTAATGTCAGTTTAATGTACGGTGGAAGATGGCGTGAGAATCGGACATAGGGCATCTCTCCCCAGAATAAGACCTGACATTCGAACAGGTTGGCTGGTAATTAATCACACCACGCAAACTGACGTTGGTGCATTATATAATTATTTATTGTATATACGCAAATTTAGCGTAGTGTATCAAATACATTATACTCAATATGCTTATGAGAAAGTAAATACCTTATCACTGTTTTACATCGGCTGTAATCATTACATACATAATGAATATAAATATACCTAATTATTCCTGAACATACATAAGTACCTACAGGAATAACGTATTTGGTCTTTATTTCAATGTTATTATTAAAATCTATCGAATTTTAAGGCAAAAAAAAGCACTTAGATTTTAATTGTCATATTAATTTTAATCGCAATCATTACGATTCGTATGTAAGATTTAGCCACTCATTACAATTAATTCAATTTTTTAAAAATTAAATAGAGTTTTGAGTGTCCCCATTCTACGCTAATACAAAATCTAAGTAGGCATTACGCAAACCACTTGTAATTTCTTCAAATTTTATTCCGGAGCAATTACACAGCTACACTAGAAAGTGTGCATCTCTACGTTATTATTTTTATCGGATGAAACGGCGAATAATTGTCGCGTGCTCACGATTACACTCATAAATGTAAAATAGTGAAATGGAGACCGTTAGTTCCGGTTTCCGGCTCTGACCACTTCCGGTGGCCGACAATGGGATCGGCAACGTACAACGCGAGACCGCGACCACTCCAATGTACCTACTCTCTGTATCACGAGTAGTATTAAATTCGCGGGCTGCGGTAACTGCACTTTTACGAATGCTCTCCGCGGTATAAGAAAGTATTCTGTTACATGTTCGCTTAAGGCTTAATTTTGTGTGCAGTTCTGTGATCGGACTCGCATGGAGATGGTATTTATGTTTTGTGTCGAACTATTCAATGCTCAATACTTGTTGTACATAGTAGGGAGTACGTAGTCTAGTCGAGCCCGATACACGTTTGTAAATTAATTTTGTTGTAATATAATAACAGTCATGCTCGCGGCAGTGCGTGTAAGTTACCTTAAATATAGTTAGTAGTTTGAGTCTCAACTTAAACTTATTATAAAGTTTAAGTTGAACACGGTGTGAAATAGTGAATGAACTTTGTATCCTTAATAAATCACAACGTTCCTATCTTTATCTATCTATATATTCGTGGAG
>DWNJ01000734.1:0-13987 GCA_018250275.1 Udranomia eurus
ATGATCGAAATAAGCAAGAACTTCGATCCTGTCTCGGGTTGATTATAGATGTCCATGGACGGGAGTGAGCACTTACCATCAGGAGGGTTGCATGCTCATGTGCTACCTCCCAGTTATATAAAAAAAACGTAGTCTAACGTAATAGGTCCCCTGATTTTAACAGCCTTTAGAGCCATTTCTTTTACATAACATACTATTAAGATTGGACATTATCAAGGATTTATTTAATAAAAAACTAAAATAGAAGGCATGGATAACAATTTGCAACTATCATATTTTTGATTTATTTTTTATGTTTTGGTTATGCGATGCGTTTGTAATTATAATTCTACATATCATGAGGATTAAAAATATTTTTATTACCTATCATAATAATTTAAACATTATTTAGGTGTGTAACAAATCTTTTATGTATGTATAAGTTATAATTTATTAGAAAACGCCATCGGTAAGTCAGTTGATGTCTTAAAATAGATTCGCTAGAACCTGACATCCTGTCGCGTACAAAACTTAAGTTTTCCTAACGACTTTGCATTGTTTTAAACATCAATAACAAAGACGTAATTTACATACAAACAAATAGATTTTATCGGCAAAATGTCCTGCGTGTATTTATCGATCAATAAGGGTTTTAACTTCAATATAAAAGTAAATCTAACCACTTTAATACGAAGCGTCCGAGGTATAAGTACTTCACTTTTAATATAAACTAGCTTACCAGGCCTCAAAATTATTTCCCTGTCCCCGTCCCTATCTCTATCCCTTAAGGGTTAGAAATCGAAACACCGCCATATACGTACACACCTTTTTGCTTTCCTTTGTTCAAATTATAACTTGAATGTCAATCAAGTTATAATTTGAACAAGTCAAATGTCAATCTATCTATCTATCCATATATCCAGAGTTTTGTCAATATATTGAAGACGTCCCACGGTCTTCTGTCTCATTCGCACACTCACTTTTCGGATTTTTTATAATATTTGCTATTATTTTTAAATCTGTTTTATCCTAGAAACCTTCTCTTGACAATAATAAACACATTAAAGTAAGGTTTATTCAATTTGGTGCAGTCGTTTGCACGTGATGCACGTACTATGATGGCGGTGATACATTTTTATTAATATAGATATACGTCAAAAAAGGCTTATATGTACCCTTCGATTAGACACGACACCGAACGAAATAGCCTCAGTACCTACTGTCTAGGATTAATCATAATATTATGGATGGCCATGAACCACTACCCACCATCAGTTGCTGGGATCCAGACGGTGGGCACGTTTGCTACCGTCATATTATAAAGAACAATATATTACATGTCACATCTACAAGACGTAAATCCTTCAATTCCCCAAATCGAGTTCCACCGCCTTCGGAATAATAACTATCGGAAGACGCACTGGCTCATATGTGAATGTTTCCATAACACACCGCAATGCAATAAAATTGACTCAGCCTTAAATATTGGCAAAGTAATTAAAACAAGTATTTTTTCATACATTTTCAAGTATAAAAATCTGCAACGTTTTGGTTACTGTTACAAAGTAAGTAAAATAAGTCTAACCGACATACGCAATGCGAAGAATTGTTCACCTTTAAAATTTAATAAAAACAAGTCATCAAATAAACATACTAAAGTTTTATCATACAAACATATTAAAGTACATAAATAATGCGGTTTACGTGAACGTCAAAGCAATTTTCATTTAAAATCGTTTTGCAGCTGAAAGAAATAATTATATTATGCTCTCGTTTCGAGTATCCAGCATAATTACAGACAAAGAGACGCTTCACAAAGGTTTAGGATTGAAATGCTTGCGACCTTATTCCTGTTGTTCACTGTAGAGCCATTAGACAGTCATTTGTTATGTGTAAATGTTAATTGCATCTTTATACGTTTTATTCAATTCAATTGTGTCCTGTGGACTGACCATCCTAATATTTTTATATTTCAAGACTCTGGTTTTTCACTTGCTTGTCTACACATTTACACGAATCGGTATTGAAGTTTTTGGACAAAAGCCTGTCCCAATCGACTTCCGAATGTACGTACCGCATCCAGGGTTTTCTTCGGATTTTACTTTTTTCAGACAGTTAAATAAAAGGCACTTCTGTGATGTATTCGGCTTCAACTATAGTATACATCGACCTGAAAAACGCAGGCGTTTTACAGGTCTTACTAAGAAGTCCATTTATAGGGTATCGAAAATAGTAGTTATAAAACTATACAAAAATACAAGGCACATATTCAAAGCACTCTTTTGAATCGTTTTGTTTAGTGTCCAGGTAATGTTGACATAATATTTTTCCATGATGATTTCCATGATTCAATCCATGACTTTTGTTCCACAGATTTTTTTTGTAACAAGCGGACTCGATAAGCACTTACTGATATTAAATAACACGAACAGACGCTATAAAATCGTCCAAACCTTACAATTTGTATTAAAATAATCCAATTAAATAACTAATAACTAACATGGTGAACTAATTACACATCACGGCGCCGGAAGCAATGTCACGGCGAGTAATCAGGGATTGTGTTAATAAATCAGAACGTTCCCAAATTAAGTAATCAACGTTGCCCTGCGGAGTTCGGTATTATGTAAGCAAATTGCTAAGGCTTACTTATCGGTTTTTGTTATGTGTGTAGTAGGATCCTGCTATGGTGTCTTATGGTGGCACTTCATCACACCTTCGGTTGAACAAGGGCATTTTAGTGTTTACATTTAGACAATTGTGCTTTTGTCTACCGAAGCGACATGGCTATTCGTGTTGACTATTGGCTGTTTGTATCTGGCATTATACATAAATATATATAGTCCGGGTCAAGACTACTACAGGTAATATAAATATTGAATCTAGTTTAGGACTTACCACTGTTAATTTTGCACGCTAACTATACTTAGCTGAATAAGGGTAACTGTACTTTATATTGTCACATTTTTGTACACATTCAGAGCAAATAAATAAGTAAGAGTAAATATACTGTGCACACATGGTGATTGTTTGCTAAATACGCAGATACAAATAGCCATGTGAAGTGCACCAATAAAAGTGGCAATAGCTCAATGGTTAAGAGTTTTTTATGGACTTGAGGTTACAAACGTGTCAGAGCATGCGTCGCCCTGAAGGTAAGAGGTCACTGACGCCCATGGGTAATCAAGACAGGATTAAAGTCCTTTGTTAGATCGACCACAAATGCGTTGCTACCCCTGAGCACTAATTTGGAACGCTTTGGTTAATTGTCTCCCTGACCACACCCTTTAGGACGCAGCAGTAGAGCAATGCGTGATAAGGTAGAAATAGAGGTGGTGGTGCATAAACTAAAGTCAAAAGATTTAAAATACTTCAAGCTTATACTAAATTAAAGGGCATAAGAAGTTAATTTTAAGCACAAAACTGCGGATAATAACTTCATCTAATGGTAGTATGAACTCGAATCACACACGCGTAATATTAATAAATTATGGGACAATAAACGTCCTACGAAAGTAATTTTATTAAATTAGAATCAAAAGTTTTACCGAAATTACGTAATTGACTTTACCCTGCCAATTGCAGTGTAGCAGTTGTTTGTAAAATGTGGAAGTAACTTTTGATACTTTTGTTTTTGTCTTATTGGAAATTAAAATGAATTTGTTACTATATATTTATAAGATTAAGTTTCATTTGCATATTATCATTACAAAACAGAACAGAAAGACCTTCACCAGGTCTTCCTGTTAGTCGCTATGCTAGTCTCCGACAACATTTAATAATTGATATTTTTGTTTTTGTTTATGTATCTGTATGTACTCGTGTTTATATGTCTGCATTATTTCGGTGAATAAATTTATTTTCTTTCTTTCTATATTGCCAAGGTACAAAATTGCCATATCACATTTTTTTTCTTGCATTATAATTAAATGACCAGCATTGAACGCAACGACGAGTAGAAATTAAATGCCGGTTTTAATCAATACCTATAAATACATATATCCATTTCAACTCTAGATTTATTCGCATAAAAGCCCTTGACAATTTACTGTCAACCCTCGTTTTATACATACATTTAAATTTCATTGTTAGAAAAAAGAATAGACGATCGATTCCTTTATAAATACTTATTGATCATTCATTTCCCGTTGGGTCATCACTGTCGCGTCATGCGTCATGCCTAGTTTAATCTTTGTCCTAGCGGCGCTCTACTGTATAGTGAGTATTGTAATCAACGATCCCGACTTCTACCGTTAAATAGGTAATCGGATTCATAATACCATGCCCAATTTAAAAACGGATCCATCTACTTACAATCTACTCTTAATTCATATTTCGAAGAAAACAATATTAAAACGTTTTTTTCAATATTTTAAAATAGTTAAAAAAAACGAATATTGATTCTATTAGAAACCATTGATCGATTTCCTTTTTAAATACTTTTATTCCAACACAATCTTTCATTTCCCGTCGCATCATCGCCGTCGCGTCATTCATCATACCTAGTTTTATTCATCTGACTGCAAGCGGCGCTGCACTGTCGAGTGGTTATTCTATTGTAATCGACGATCGCGACCTCTACCGTTTAATAAGTAATAGGTTTCATACAACCATGCCCAAATTAAAAACGGATCCGTCCATAATACCATACCGTTAAAAAATAAATAAAATCTAATATCAATTTGTATTTAATAAAAAAAAAATACCGTTGATCGGTTTCTTTTTAACCACTTCTATTCAAACACGATCATTCATTTCCCGTTGCGTCATCACCGCCGCGTCATTCGTCATTCCTAGTTTTATTCATTTGGCTGCAAGCGGCGCTGCTCTCTCGAGTGTGTATTGTATTGTAATCGACGATCGCGACCTCTACCGCTTAATAGGTCCATAATACCATGCACAATAAAACAGGATCAATCTACTTACAACCATTATATTGTTCGAGTGACTGTTAACAAGAATAATATTGAGATCGTTCACTTTTTTAAGTAGAGCCCTTTATTTTCGTTTAAGAGGGAAGTTTGACACTTAAATACGATTTTTTAGTCTTCAAAACGTTTTATTTTAGTCGGGGTTTTGTGGTTATACTTGATACAAATAGGTGTACTTACTACTCACCTAATTATTCCCAATATTCGTGTTCCAATCATCAAATCTATTGAAGGATTGACTACGTCTTTTCGGTAGCTTAGAGATGTTACGGAGGTGGAATTCCGATTCTGAAAAGTCGCAACTTCCCATTGTTTTTACACCTCCAATTTCGGTTTCAGATTCGAAAATTTTAAATCGATGGTTATCGGAGGTCGATTTCATTTGGATTTTCGATTTTTTTATTTGTATTTTGTATTTTTTCAAAGCCTAGGTGTATTGGTTTTTTTATTAAGAAAAATGAAAATTAGTGTTGTATTATTTTATTATAGATCCTTCAGCAAATCTTTCTTCAGCCTCCGTCTCCAAACCCGATACTGAATCCGGTTCTAATTCTGACAAGCCAAATTTAAAATTATTCTATTTTCTTCGTCTCTCTTCTGCCTCCGGTTCCAAACCCAATTCCGAATCCGGTTCCAATTCTGACAAACCAAATTTAAAATTATTCTGTTTTCTTCGGCTTTCGGTTCCGATGTCATCCCTTCCGTAACTTTCCTAGTAAAGTTCCCAGTTCCAGCCTGTTAAGGACGCTCGAGTCGAGTAGGTGTAGTCGAAGGATCGGCTTCCACTCTTAATAGCTCTACAGCAGCGCAGTTAAATAGGACATCAGAATAGGATAGATTGTCGCTTCCTTCGCTGTCTGACCGACTTTTAATAAAGTGGCTTAAATAGTCGTACATGGTCAAATGTGTCTTCGATTGAGGTACTGTCTACAACACTATTAGCTCCTTTTGTTCGAAAAAAAAAACCAAACTAAACATACATAAAATCGATCATATATACATACCGTCTATATGTTCGTCTTTTAAACCGTATTTGTACCAAAAATCAGGGTTATAGAATGCTCCATTTCGAAATAAATAAACAAACAGATGTCCACATCCATTTTATTAGAATTCCTTAAACTGTATAGCATGCAGGAGAAGAAAAATTAATTTAAAATACATAAACAATATTAGAAATCCTAAGACTACGTCGCATGCAGAAGCAGAAAGGTTAATTAAAAATACCACCTGACAGTATCAATTAAGGCCATGTTGTTGATTAAATTACTTCAATAAAACAACCATAGGACGTATTAACACAAACATGAAACGACGGCACGATATCACTTAGAAGTAATTTATATGCCGAACTTTAACTTGTGCTACAGAAGTTAAAGCTCCAGAAGTTATGTTTAGCGAGTCCCAAGTTGTTATCGTGTTAGGCTCCCAGGCTGAATATTTCATGTTTCTATTACGTTCAAAACGTATTTATCAGACATCGATAATAACTTTTGTATTGTCTGTGGAATTGTGAATTAGGAGTTGGGGTATAGACGGTGTGCATTTGATGACGGTCCGCGTGTGTCAATAATAATATGTCGATTTCTTATCAGAGAAAAACAGCGGAGATATCTGCAAAATCAGATTTACGTCGTTTCCCGCGAACCGTATTAGTCTGAACTCATTTGTTCTAAATCTATGACTTCAGAAATTGTGGGAAGTTTATATAATGACGGAAGTCTGTATAATATCACATCAATAAGAAACTCCGATTCTTCGATTCCTTTTAACTCCGATTCTAGTCTTCAAGATGATGAAGAATACGAAGAAAACCAGATGGATTTTGTTCAAAATACATTAATAAGAGCTTTAAATCATGTCCCTGGTCAAAAGATGTCAAAAACTCATAAAAAATCAGAAACACACAAACATTAATAAAAACTTTAGTTCCGACCTTTGGTCCCCAAGATTCCGAATAATCTGACACAAAACCCTTTCTCGTGAAACTTTGGTGTATGTTTTGATGTTGACCTCGTGTCTCCAGGTTGCCGTGATATCGTAAAAGTCTTCTTAGTAATAGCTCCTAACGTTTCCTTTCTATTCCAGGTTGTGCTTTCCCGCCGCGATGGCAGGGCCGCTGGTTCCAGTCGGGCGTGATCCAGCCGATCCTCATCGAGGGCGACATCCTCTCCAACAAGGGCCGTTGTCTCTCCTCCGAGGGCGACAAGTTCCTTATCGTTGATGAGTAAGTAATACGCGTCTTTACGTAATACGTTGAAGTTACACTGTCTTGGGTATTTTGAATTAAGAATTTGCGTTCATTTTTTTTACGTTATTTTTCAATTAAGAATTTACGTGTAGTCCATATCGTTCGACCAGACTCTATGGTCAATACTAAATCAATTTTCATTGTTTTGTGGATCTAGGAACATTTTAAAAACGTTATTGTATCTTTGAACATGTGTAATGACCATTGTCATCAAATCTTCTAAGTGTAAACAACTAAATCGTTAAGAATATTTTTAATTCTTCTTTCTAGTAACGATGAGATAGGTGTAATTGCAATATGTTCTTAAGAGTATCCTAGGGTCTAGCCCATAATTCCCATTTCAAAAATATTGGGAGATGCCCGTATATAATACACAAATGTTCAGTAGATACGTTTTAGGCTTCTTCTAATGTGATATAATCACAAACATATAAAAACAATTACAAGATCAACACTGAAACATGGAAGTCCGCATACATACCTTTTTGCGTAAGTATTGTATACATCCTTAGAGAAATGTGACTTCTGAGAAATAACAATTGATTCATATAATATTAATAACTCTCTCTTTCTTAGTATGTGCTTATTGAAACTCATTTCCGTTTCTGTGAACGGAAAAGCATTTATACAAGGGTAGTGTTTGTAGGTAGATGTTCTTTGTTTATTTTATATTGAAGAAAGGATACTTACATTACACGAGTTTTATTACCTACCTTTAGTTTCGTAGCTAACGGATTTCTCATGTAATGAGGAAGAAGGTTTTAATGACTAACGAAATTATAACATATAATTTATTAACCACCAAACACATCTAGTGTTTGGTGGTTAATAAATTATATGTTATAAATTATATAGTTGTGTTTGGTGGTGGCCCTAAATGGTGGTGGAACTTTCTGTGGTTTCGAGTAGCCGACGAGCAAGTAGTCCTCCTGATGGTAAGTGGTCACTGCCACCCATGTCCATGGGTGGCAGTGACCACTTACCATCGAAGCTCTTTCTTAGGTCGACCAAAGATTATAAGTTGATAAATAAGTTGGATCGCCTCGGTGAAGTGTCTCCCGAATCACGTATTGTCGTTCAAACCAGAACACAGGTATAAGAACACTGCTGTTATAAAGCAGAAATAGATGTGGATGCCTCCGGAGTCGAACCACAAAATGGTCTACCACCATCCAAAATTAATCGTAATACCTTCCATTTGTTAGCCCTTGACATTCATCACAATATCTTTTATTTGTAATTCTCAAATAAAACATAATCTCCTTTTCAAGATTATTACAAGTGCTATAACAAGACATTTTCGGGATTATAACTCGGGATAATAAAACGAGCGAAGTTAGTCGTTTCGTCAAATCGCAGAAGAAATGAAGCTATAATTTCTAATCTTGGAATTATACGAACCGAAATTGTCATTGTCGGCCTAGTGGCGCTGTGTAGGGTGACTATACTCTAAGTAGATTTTGGAATAATCCAAGTAGGGGTTAGATATGCTTCTTCACACAAAGTTCTTGAATTTCTCTTTACACTTGAATTTGATTCAATTATAATACAAGATGTATATTGTTACATACGTATAGCTATGTTTTGGTTAGTAGAGTAGTTTATCATACAACAACAAAAGTTAAACTTTGTAGTAGATGCTTTTCTCTTTTGCATCAAGAAACCGGGGTTTTTAGGAATCATATTTTGGCCATGATTGTCACATTTAGGCTCGAGTAAAAGGTCCTCTAAGAGAGTAATGATCTCCTGATTCCTTTAGCTGTATATTTTCCATTAATCAGTAATGTGCTCGGTTGGACTTTTGAAAAAGTTTCACAACATACCACATACATTTTATACACATGGTACTTATTTTAACAATGTAAAATCATGGTCACCCCAGCGATATTTCACTGATCGATTATAGCTCGAACGAGGGCATTACTCAAGGAACCATGGCGCTTACTTATTGAGTTTGATATTCAAATGGAGCGTAATTGTTTGTTTGTTGCTACATTTTGCTACATTTATTTTAACGAACTATTTTTGGGATTGCTGATTGACAACGACATTTAATGCTCTCTCTGTTCACAATCGAGGAACATTTCGTGGTTCGATCCGGAGGCACCACCGCTCACGTATTGCCTTATAACAGCAGTGAAGTCACTGCTGTTATAAGGAACACAGCAGTAAAGTACTGCCGTGTTCTGGGTTATGATGGCGACCTAAGAAAGCACTTTGATCCTGCCTTAAGTTGATTACCGATGTCCATGACCGACAACGACCATTTACGATGACGTGGTCGCAACGCATTTGTGGTCGACCTAGGGAAGAACTTCGATCCTGTCTTGGGTTGATTACAGATGACCATGGGCGGCAGTGACCACTTTCCGTCAAGACTGCATGCTCGTTTGCTACCTCCCAGTTATAGAAAAAGTGTAAGAGAACTTACACTTGTACGTCAATCTCGATATGTTTTATTACTGATTTAACAAATTGTCGATTGACGGTATTAATTACCTACGTGTAAAATAATATATAACAGAATTTCTACTTACGCACATCATCGAGTCTCATGGCATCGTAATTCCCAACGTGATGTTAAATGCTAAAAGATTTTGTATAATGGTATATTTAAAATTGGCTATACTCTAACACATAAGGCAAACATCATACTTTTAAGCAGAAAAAATATAACTAGGAGACACATAATATTTAAGCTACAGTTTAATCAGATTACGAAATCGATTTATCAGCTTAAAAATCATAACCGATCTGTCATGAATAATTCTTTGGCGTGATACGCCGAAAATTCAATCTTCGAACAATAGGATCGTATTAGCATACAAAAGGTTTCACATATTTTACGCAAATCCTCTATATTTTGAGTTATCCTCTCGCAAAAAGCGAAGGCACCGCACCTCTGGCCTAAAACAAATTTTATTGATGTGTTCTGTGGGGAAGTTTATGTGCGTTGCGTTGAAATATTAAATTTTAATTGACAGCTAGCCAAAGCGAATCGCTAAAGCTGTTTAATTTCTACGGGACTAATTGATGCACCGACCAAACCATTTAATAATTTAAGTGATATGAACGTCCAGGTAAGCTCTCGTTAGGGTTAATCGATAGTGGATTGTAGACTTGAAGGTGAATAGATTTGGCAAAAGTAGGTATAGGAGGTGAGCTTTGAGGGAAGTATAAGCTGCAAGACGGCGACAAGGAAGTCGGTCTGCGAGTTGAACCTTTACGGGTAACTTTACAAGTTCTAACCACCATCTCATATTACCGTTGTTACCAAGAAACTTGACGAACATATACTACCCGGCGCACTTTGTAAGGCCTCAGAATTTCCTGTCTAATGCGACATTTTTTTTTAAATAAAAAGTATCCTATGTCCTTTTTAATACCTCTAAGAATATGTGTACAAAGTTTCATGATAATCCGTTGAGTAATTTCAGCGTGAAAGCGTAACAAACAAACTTACATTCAAATTTATAATATCAGTATGGAAGTATGGCTAGCCAGTAGTAGTAGTAGTTAACTATGTTTTTTACTCGGGGACCTGAATTCCGGTTTTACGCAGGCTCTGTAACTTATTAAATTGTAATTGTAAAACTTTAAAAATATTCTTTTGCTCGCTTGATCGGTCAAAGAAAACATCTCAAAAACTAAGAAATGTATGTGCAGGTCATCCAGCCAGGTACTCGCAGTTGGTACTTGCGACAACAGTTGAATTTGACTTTACTGAGTACTGAATACCTAGAGTAGGTAGAGAATTCCGGAGTGAAGTTGATAATAAAACTAATGAGTACTACGAAAAGTATCTGTGTTATCCAACTCATTTAAGTATTACCTATATATTGTTTGTTTGTTTAGGAACGTCCGATGCATGCAAGACAATAGCGCGGGTTGCTTTATTGTCCACATAAAACATTGTATTAGAAAAGGGACACTGCCGTAGATGCGGTTGTCTAATTAGTACTTCATTTAATGACAATATGTGTCACGATAATAATAAATAAATTAAACGGCTTAAATGTGTTATATCATGGAAATAGTCGTACCGGGTAACCTGACTACCTGTATGCGATCTTCAACCTGTCGCCGTCTCCGCTTGCTGTGGAACCACGAATGCTAGGTCGGCGGCTAAGACGTGTGAATAGGCAGCACCTTCTCGTCTCTAACATCGAGCAGAAGTTTACTCACTTAGTATGGTTTAGTTTTAGTTCAATACTAAGAATGAAACATATTTTAATAAATTAGTTTAAGAAGCATTCGGTCTTTTTGTATCCTTCTGCAACCTCACATAACGAATGGATGATCGCTTTAACACGGTATAGTTAGTATGTGTTGTAATTTATGTATGATGTACGAGTAAGTGATGTGTATAGAGCTTGTATTTATTGGTATATTTTTGTTACATTTCCAGACATGCGTTGCTAATATTTCGGACTTTCATATATGAAAGATATGGAATACATTCGAGATCTTACGCCTGTGATAAATGTGTTCGGAAAGGATATGTTTGCGTTGTACTTTATCTGCTTAATTTGGAAGTCTTTTCCCACAGCTTCATCGGGCAGGTCATTATACAAAAAGTTGCAGTATGTCCACAAACAAATACAGTGGTCATCGCAAAATTATGTATTAGGTGAGAAACAAAACCAACGGAAATGCGAAAGTCACACCAACTCAATTAACCTGAGAAGCCAAAGTAACTCGGACGCATTATCAATTTGCAACTTCCCTATAACTAGAATAATTTAAGCCGACCACAATGTTGAGACGACGATCAATCTCTGTCGGGTTCGCGAGACTTCGGCTTAATTTGAAGGTTTGTTCGCGGTAAAGCTATTCTTTTGTCACCCGGCAGATTATAACTATGCCTATGTATGGACGACATCAATCAAAGTGATATATCTCACCGAACCCATAAAAGTGCACCCGTTCGCTGCAGATCTGCTTGCACAAACATTTTATGGGTATTTCACAGGCAATTGGACTTCGTTCTGTATGTTAAAGGTCGCCAATGTACTGACATCGATTCATGAGAGAGACGTTGGAATGGCGTTTTATATGGACATCCCAGATATAAAATTGCGCGTTAAATCAACCCGCTCTTTATGGCCACAATCAATTTGATAGATAAACAATAAAACTTTTGTTATTTATGGATATTTTTTTTGTTAGATACACAAATACAATCTCTGTACAGTTATTATACCATAATTTTAGATTAATCTAATAATAAGAGTTATATTGTAGTATGAGTTATATTGTTAAGAGTTATATCAGGCCACTGACATATACTCATATTATGTAGTCTATTGACTACTAGTAAGATACCATGATACAGTAAGGTGTACAAAAAAACCCTTCATAGAAAATTCGATCAGTGTATTCATACTCATCGCTAGCATGTTAAGATTTAAAATACAATTTATTATGTTAACTTTACTATTCATTTACTAGAGCAGACAAATAAAACAACCGAATTGAATAATTAGTGATTCACAGCTTCAACCTAAAGTAAAGTATGTAACTATTGTAATATTTGGACACATGCTCGGTTACCATGCCATTTGATATGAAATGAACCTGAAATTGGATTAAAAGCTATTATGTAGCGCGTAGCCTGCGCTAACGAGTTTCTGAAGTAATCTTAATGTTGGGAAATCACTGTCGATATCGCTGTATACATTATTACTGTAATATTTAGCTAGCAAACGAGCATGCAGTCCACCTGATGGTAAGTGGTCCCTGTCGACTGTCGATGAGACCAGTCTAAGATCTGTACTGCTCCTGAAGACCGCGTTAACAGCAATGCAACGTTATGGTCCCAAGGCTGAACACGAGTTTCTTAATCTAAGCGGGGAATGGTGAAGTGGCAAATAAAATTGAAGGATTAATTGAATATTCTAATTATTATTAATTGATACTAAATTTAACAATTAGAGGAGGCCTGGTACAACAGTTGTTAACACACATAACAAAAAAAGCTCTGGTACGTCCTTTTTCGAATCGATAGAATTCTTATGGGTATAAAATATAGTACACCAATTTTTTTTCCTGAGATTTTAATATGTTTTACGAGTACTCTAAACAAAACATTTGGATTCTCGGTAAAAATACAACCAACCCATCCAACTTAGTAAATACGCTTTAATCTAAATAAATTATAATATAGATTGAACTTATTTAAATTGAAGACATATTCTCCTGGGTAAAAGCGTTTATTGTCCACAAACTAAAGTACACAAAAATATTATACACAGTTAAGTATCAGTTCAGCGATGGCTAAGCAGAATAGAAATAGGAATAAAAGTGTTTCAAATCGCAATGCAAACCGTATTCAAGAGATAACTGGTACTGAAAGAATTTACTCTGTTTTATATTATTTCGAGCAAGGATTTTCCGGCGGAGCGGTTCCAGGTTCGCCGGTCAGATAAAGTGCTCTCAAATATAAGGGCGGTTTCAGACTAGCGTTAATTCTGCGCGTATGCGGTCGTTTCGGCATACGCGGTTGCGCACGCTACATTTCTCGTTTCAAAGAACCGGACTCGCGGACGCGGGCTTATTCCGGCGCGTTCGCTCGAACCGGTACTACTGAATCAGTATTAGTAGCTTATAACCACGTCAACGCTCATGCAAGTTACGCGTGTGGCAAAAGACGCGCGTATATACACTTACAATCGCTTCCAGAAAGAGCTTGAAAAGATCTTCCATTATAAAAATGCACGCCCCTCCACTAAACAACATTATTTTAATGTGTGAAAGTGTATAATTATTACAACTCTTTACTAGTATGTGTAGGCTATTTTTCTTTAAACTCAGTCTCGTCCGTGCA
>DWNJ01000735.1:0-13981 GCA_018250275.1 Udranomia eurus
TATAAGTAACGCAGTTTTTAAATTTCAAATTTTTGAACGAGGATTATTTTTGTAACACAATTTTACAACGCGTTTTTTATGTTCCTCGGTGAAGAATACTATTATAAACGGGACGTTGACATATTTTAAGTAACACAGAGACAATGGTACTTAAAAAATTAAAATCTGTCATGAATATTGCACAGAATGCATAAACATCATGCTTAACTATGGTTTTAATTATGCTTAAGCCTACGAGTACTACAGTGGAGACTATCCTCTGTAGTAAATCTATGCAAAGTTAAATCATAAACAGATTCATTTTCGTACTGAGTTGTAGTATTATTCACAAGAAAATATGTTTATTGCAATCTCCTTAATTGTATATATGAAAAATCGATTTATATTGGCGAGTTATAATAATATTATTATAACTCGCCAATATAAGGTTAAGAAAAAGAAAAAATATAAAGCCCATGGAGTTAAATTATTGACAGACTAGAGCCATCATCTGTAACAGGACGTCTTTATATTTTAAGACAGTTATTCTGGTACAAATTGAAATACACGGAGTTATGTTTATAACAACATGATTTTTACATAACAAATCACTGTTACATAACAATATGAGCTTGAGATAGCTAACGATAGCTAGCTATCAGATAACATATTAAATCTGATTTTTATTCTTATTAGAAAGAACGAACACACAAGGGTATTAGAACAGGCGCTGATATTAAATTCAAACACCTTAACTCTATTTAGTTTCCATTCACAATTTTAAATATTCATTCGATTTAAATCCTTATTTATTCTGTCAATTGCAAATCCACGTTTTGTCGAGTTAACAGACGGAACAGAAAGGGAACATGCGTCCGCAGTGTAGAATGAAATTGTACAATTTATTATTTTTATCATAGTGCCATAGGGTTTTTACTGTGATGCAATAAACAACGATGGTCAACTGTTCGACGCCAGAACTGGAAATGTTTTGTAATGACAATGGCAATTACTAAAAATTTGTTAGCGATGTTATTATTACATTTAAAACGTTGAAGACAATCGAATTTATTACTAAAAACGATTACAATTAAATATACAGGGCGTCCCCGTCCCTGTCCCACAACATTTTTATTTATGAACTGATCTTTATTAAACACAACTAGATTTTAAGTGAAGCTTACAACAATACCTCGGTGGAAACCGCATCCAAATCGGATCAGCCGTTTCTGAAATTAGCGTGCACAAACGCACAGACAAACAGGTAATCAGACAAAAATTCTAGAAATAATTTTTTTGGGTACTATTATTTTAATAAAGACCTATAAAATGGCTTTCTCTTAGACATCTTCCACGTACAGACAGCAATCACTTACAGATTTATGATATGTATAGATATAAATTAGTTAAACGTTACAAAACATATCCAATCAACTTGATCTGAATATACATATACAGAATATAATTTGCTACTATTATTGCTAAAGTACTATTACCACTTGCAGCGTCATGTTGGTACTGATATTGCCAATTTCGCGCCAACTGGCCCTGTAAAGACCTCGTTCATCGCTAGTTCATTGCACGTTTTGATGAAACAACCCAAACAAAACATGATGTATAACGAACATAGCGAGTCAAATTTAGAGGATCGCTTGAATGGTGAGAATGTAGTCGTCACTGCGACCGGAGAGGAGCCGATATTTTGAAAAATTGAAAATCGAAGTAAATGCGAAGTATGCTCAATTAATAATAGAATAATTAATACAATATTCTTTCGAATGCAATATTTTCGTTATATGCGCTGGTTTAGAACATAGTAATTGAAACAAACACCATAATTGAAATACTCTTCAGTGCGCTTCCGCAGTGCAGAAGTACCGTGCAAAAATGAATAGATCAAAACAAGCCTCCAATTTACAATAGAACGTAGACCAGACAACAATATAGTGGATAGCGAAATAAAACAAATTGGGGAATCTATTCCCCTCGTCATAAAGCCATTGTCCCGGCCGCTGGCTGGCGTAATTAGCAACTGCGCTCAGTCTTTCAACGCTAGTCGACTGTACGCGCCCAGACACCGAGTCTAAACTGTGTGCATGCGAGACACAAAGCAACCAGCCATTCCATATTGAGCGCAGCTGAAGCGATCATGACACAGGCAATATGTTCCGTTTTCGGCGACCGCATTGCATGAAGTGTGGGTTCTAGGCACGTAGCCCGTATTAATCGGAACGTATTTGAAGGCTCTCTGGATATACCCTACGTGTTATTGAAATCTTCTTTTGATAAATAGAATGAAATTGTTCTGTTATAACAATTCAGCTACTAATACTAGTTTATTAATGTTGGAGCTTCTGTTTCTAACAATTTATCATCGCTGTTTTGAATCAGTGCGAATATTCTTGTGTGGAACACACGAGGTTGACAGCCAGTTTCTTTATGTCCCTCGGCTGGGCACAGGTGTCTCGCCACAACGGGGGAATGTCAGGGCCTAGATTGTGGGTTGGTGGAACGGACGGCTATGATATTGATTCATAGTTTATTGAAAAGAAATAAAAAAATCAAAAAGGGGAGCGATATTTTCACTTATTTATTTATCATTTTGACATACAATTAGTCAAATAACGCATTTTTATAGTACTTCGACTCATACAGGTCATGAGCAGTTACTCATACAGCAGTTAGCTATACCTACTTCAACGTTTGTCTATTATTTTTCTATGATAATTACAAATAATAGGTAACACATCCAATGTAAACTGTATATCTATATATCTAAAATATATGATGAGTCTGAGAGATTTTTTCATTATCTGTTTTAAAAAAAGGGGAAGTTTATATCAGTCGAAACCACAGCGAAGCGTGGCCGGGTTTAGCTTGTAGACTAATAAAAAGGGTTTCCAGTTTGATATATAGGTAAATTTTTATTATAACTCTGTTTCCGTTTGTTCTACTCTTTAATGAAATTGTGGGTGTTACACATCTCCCTTTTTATCGTTCATGATCGTACAAATTGATATGTGCAATATTTGACAAGTTTAGAAGATAAATTGATCAGACCAATGACGAAACATTTGGTCATCACTACTAAACATTGATTCTTTCTTACTTTCGCCACTACTGAAGGATAAGATTGCTATGGAAAGTCACGTTTTATACTGATAATTGCTATCAATAAATAGTAGTTTCTAAACATTATCAAAAGCAATATGGAGGCTTGAAAACCAATCGGCAAATCTTCATTAACCCGTTTAAATAGCTTGACGAAGTACACTCTAGCCTTTCCTACCGACAAACAAATAGAAGCTGCTAGTAGATTCCGTTTTTTAAAATCGAAATAGTCCATGTGTGAGAACGCTGCGTTATTATATAACAAACACTATTGTTTTCGACGAAACCTTTCCAACACTTAAAAGCCCCCACAACGTAATTGTTCCAAATCAAACGTAAACCACAACTTACTACTACGCTACAATACAGAATGCTCACAAACACAATAATCAAATCGTAATACACTCCAGCCAAACAATATCCTCAACAGTGATATCCTCAATATGTCTATATTAAACAAAATACACATTCAACGGGATCTCTGTACGTGCTCTGTAACTTCTCGTGTCAGAGCTCATGCAATTTGTGAACTCTCGTAATCCGCCCGATACCTACTGAAATTTAATAACCATCTGGAAATGCCGAAACTTTCTGCGTTCATTTATATTAAAGCCACAAATCCACGGCGTACGTCCGTCTATTTAGCTTTTGGGGGATTATTCGAACCATAAAAGTCGAAGTTAATGTTTAAACTATAATTCCCGGGAAGACAATGTTTACTGAAAACTTTTTCTATTAAGCATTAAGTACTTTATTTTAAGGGTTATTAATTTCGGCGATTAATTCGACACAAATCTTTTGCTTCAGACGTTTACCGTCCTATTTAATTATGCTTTTTTATTGTGGTAGAGTTGAAACAAAACGAGTTTGGTGCATATTGGCCACCGCAACCAATGAACATATAAACAGAATTCTCATTATGTTCACCGCTACTTGTGAAAAGTAAAAAAAAATTTGCTACATCGCATACTATAAAGCGTAATTGATTGGATTATTTTTATTTATTTATTTATGCACACAGAAAAAATTGATGGGAAAAAAAAGCTTAACAAAACTTAATAATAATAAATTAAAGAAAGACATAATATATACATATATTTAAGCAAAAATAATAAATACTACAATGCTATAATATACTAAAATGACATTAATTATTTGATATTTCCGATGTTCATGTCACTCTCGATTCAATATTACAATTACGTTCCGTGTATAACAGGTATACGTGTATGCGTCATGACATGGTTGTGAGCATGGTTTCTTTTACTAACTTAATGTATTTCTAATGTATTATTATATAAAATATTATCTCTCGGTACCTCCTCTCCTTATAAACTTTAAGTGTGCCAAATTTTATACTCCTCCGATCGTGTAATTATTGTAAAAATCGTTCCTTAACTTTTTGCTTCACGTATTTATATTATGACATTCATGTTTGTAGCGTTCATTACTTCTAGAGATAGCAACGTTCACTTTCTTGCTTCAGTAGGGGATGACTGCAATTACTAACACAAAAGGCATTTGATATTATTCTAGCGCCCAGTTCTCATTACCTGTCTCGTTTATGAATAGTTGGAGATGTCAGACGTAATTAATTCATAAGATGTCGTTCTAAATGAAAGAGTATAAACGGCAGGAATGTCATAGCGACAATCTTACAGCGTTAATAGAAATACACTGATTATAGTGAGATGATACTCTCACGGACGAGAGACGGATGAAAATGCCGGTCCTCTATTTTTATTGCTTATGCAATAACAACATTTTATTATAATTTATTAAACTTCGTACTGTAGTGTTAATGTGACGCTAATTTATTTTCTGTTACTATACGATAATTTACCAATATATCTTTATTCTTTATATTTAGCGGAAGTAGCTGTGTATTTTCTTATGTAGGCATTAGAACTACAGACTAAGTAATATCCACAACGTATAAACACCCGGCAGCTAAATTGCTTACAGTAAGTAGAACGGCACTAAACAGAACTAATGGCAGAACAAAAGTAATAACAGAGTTACACAAATAAAAATGTTGTTTACAAATCAATAACGGTTATTTGAACAGCGATATTTATTACTATTCGTATTAAACAAATTAATCATTGAGACGCTCTCGGCGGACAAAAGAAAACACATTTAGAATATAGAGTCGAAAACTTTGCGCCTTCTTTGCGTACTCGGGACGTAATATATCACTGAAAGACAGTACGGAGCGCTTGTATTTATCCCGGTTGAATGTAAAACACATGTATTACTGTCAATTGCTTTGAATTTTTTCTTACACGGCTTTAGACGATCGTCGTAAACACACGCTTTGTTGCAGCAATTTCTGCGATACCACATTTCTGCGAGATTAAATTCGCAACGCCGCTTCCGTTTGGCTCCGTTCCGTATTCACTGCGCTTACTATAGAAATTTTCCCAATGTTTGTTACATCAGAATGTTCGATTCGAAGAAAATTACTGGCCACTCTCTGTGTATTGAAGTGCATTTAGAGGAAATATTAAATTTGAACCGTCTATATCTACTTCCACCCACAGGCTGCGAGCATTAAGAAGCTATTAAGTTTTACATAATGCTGTGTACAAATTGAAAAGTTTCAACCGAATCAGTTAAGTGGGCATCCTGTCATAGAACAGACCTCTGATCTGTCTGTCGTTCTCTGTTTTTTTTAAGTCTACAAAGTTAATATACTTATTAACACTACACCATGCTGCTATTGCAAGTAGTAATGTAAACATAATTTTTCATATAGATATACACAGAATTATATCTGAGATCTTAAAGCAGCAGCAGAAATTGTAAAGTATATAAATTATACTTATCCCTAATTCTATTTAAAGACTAACCGTGCACATTTCAAATTATAATTCGCCCTCATCCAGAAACACCAGCTTATTAAATACGAAGAAATGGCCGTTGTAAAAGAAACGAATATCTTAAATCTGTACCACAGTGTACAGTGAATAATACTTTAATTATATGAGCAGTCGTAGTAGGGGCTTTAAGAGAAAATGGGATCTTTTTCAGAATGGCTTATTTGTCAATGTCAGAGCAGTGACGCTTGCGTCTGTTTCTGATAGCTTGGTTGTTTCGTTTTATTGGTAATGTATCCCTCTGACTGATTTGATGAAGGCCATTTGTATAGAATTATGTCGTTTAGTAGTTCAAGCTCAAATACAATCTTCTGCGGAGGCGAAATTACGTGATATTGTACAAGTTCATATACACTCGACCTTGTTATAGTGTAGTAATTTAGTAGTTGCTGGCTTTGGAAGAAAATAAATGTATCCACTTGTTCTGTAACTCATAACTTCTATACGACATTTCTTACATACAGCATTAAATGTTAATAGAGTCCGGGTCTAACTATACCCGCATAGTTGAAGTTAATATAAATCGTGGAGTTTTATTTTCTTTTATTTTACTACCCGTATGGCACAATGGTCACCATGTCGGGCTGCCGTTTGAAGGGTCCTGCGTTCGATTCCCAGTGAGGCAAATATTTGGATGATGAATTTGAAATTCTGTTTTCAGTCTGGCTGTTTGTGTTGTTGTTGTCTTTGTGTGTTGTCCATGACACAAGGAATCGTAGTGTGAGTATGAAAGCTTTAATTAATTAAATTATAAAATATTTGCTTATTTTTTAAAAAATCGTCTTACGATAAACAATAATACGACTGTCTTACCTACCCATTATACTACTAACCACGCCTTAGGTACTCATTAAATAGCGTTTGTATTAATTAGCTGTACACAAAGTGTTGCTCTATTTTTGAAATGCTCTATCCTTAATATTAATACGACGAGCTCAATGATAAACTAACCACTCGATTTAATACATCTCTTTTAAGCAGAACTTAATAAGTATACGCTCCTATACCGCCACGCAGTAGGTACTTATGTGAGTCTACAGATTTAATAAATCTAATATCAGCGCTTACATGTTACCCTATTACGTTCAGGGGATATGAGATTTAGAAATATTCCGCGAGATGTCATCGTCGACGCCTTTGACATACGACGACGTCATGTGTGCATCATATACCCGCTTGAAACATATTTCTAGTGAATTCTCGGAAGCGGCGCTATTAAAAAGTGAATTAAAAGTTATGTTATGAGCTACTTTATATATTCTACATGTATGTACTACTATACAAATCTGTCCGAGATTCGGTTTACAATTAATATTACTTTAAAAATCACTATCTTCTTATAGCTGAACAAATAAGTATGGAATAAATGTATCATACACATGTGAAATCATTTAATAAGAAAAAAACATCCAGATTTCTTGATGATGAATTCAAGGTACAGATACTGTAATAAAAAGAGGACGACTATACGTATATGTGATTCTGTCAATAATCTTATGTCTAGTATTATATTCTGAATTAAATATATATATATTTTAACTTATTTAATAATAAAGCCAGTAAACTCGATTCAATTAATCTGAATTCGTCTGAAATTTATTTGTAATTTAACTTGTCCCTACAATGTATTGTATCAGATATGAAGAGGTGATAAATACCTTCATAATTTCAACACAGGCCTCTCACTTGAGGTTCATGCCACAATATCCAACGACGACTTTGAGGATTGCGTTGAAATGTAAATATACAAAACCAATAGTCTACTAGTATTGAACAGTGTGAACATGTGTGAACACCATTAATATAGACAATATGAGAAAGAGATAAAAAAAACCGTCTAATTCATATAAATTCCACAGCCGCATTATTACGAGCTCATTTTAAATTCCACTCTTTATCATTTTAAACTTCACTCTTTATTGGCTCGCGGAGCACTAGTTTTATAGTAGATATAGCACATCTAGTGTGTGTGCAAGGCAGACCAATTCGGTCGGTGTAATTTGCTCTCGCGTTTTGTCCCGCCAGCTTGTTTCGTCTTTTTTTGCTGCGCCAGCGAAAATTTCCAGTTGTTGCAGACTTTTTGATTTCCTGTAGATTTTCCACTTCGTTTTTATTTTTTTAGGGAAATGAAGTGGCAAACGGACGTGCTTTTCACCTGATGTCCGCCTGCATCCCGCAGACATCGTGCATATGGAAAATGACCAAATAGACGCAAATTGGATAGGTGAACATATATGACCACGAGTGTTTTCTGATGTAAATGAACTCCGGTTGCGAGAATAAAGAAATATCCAATTCGACTACAAATCGCTTTTGTTTATGTAATAAACGCAGACCAACTTCTAATTCATTTCAATTACGTTCATATCTTATATAAATATCACCTTGCCACGTCGTAAAATGTACGAAGAACTAATAGTAGCACGCATAACATTTTCAGCGCAACAAACACAGGTAAACAACTACTCAGAGCGAAACTCGGAACGCTCATTTCAGCGTCCCCAACGGTCCCGGGACCTCTATTTGTCATTTTATTAGTCACGCGCCTCGCTATATTCTGCGAAATAACTCGGTAGCTGGTGTGGCGAGATTGCTTCCGAGTTTACTACCCCATCCAAGACCGAGAGCCGGGAAAAAGTTGTAAATTTTCGCCAAATCGCGCATTTATACAAGTTGAACTGACCTCCCCATAACCGCAGCCGGTAATCTGATCTCAGTCGAGATTGGGCTCACCTGGACACAAGCTTTGTATTAACAAACTCGATCCCTTTTCCTGCATCTCTTCTATAAATTACATTCCTTCTAACTCCTGAATTTATTCTATAGAACTGAAACGAGGTTAACGTCGCTCCACATAATTCACTTGGTGTATTATGTATTCAGACATCAAAATAATAAGGAAAATCATTTTATTGTTTATTGTGAGTACACAAACAATCAGCATATTAGAAACGAATTCAAACATTTTAGGTCCTTAGTAAAACATTTTAAGTACATTTAGATACTTAGTAAAAATGCAAACCGCAAACATAGATAAAAGTAGAGAGTATTTAGGAATATTTAAAAGTTAGTTTATTTCAGAGCTTTACATGGGTTCATGACAGATATAATTTCGGTGTCGCAAAAATTTATGAGAATAATCAACTTTTTTGTGCAAAAGAGAGGACATTTAGAATAAATATTAATTTCAATTCCCGTTAATAACCACCATTTGTAGTAAGCACTGAAAAACTGCCCCACGAATTATTATCCGCGGCGTACCCATTAGCAAATTGTGTAATTTTCCCTTTTTCAAATTTTTGTAGGCCTCCGACAAAATTGCTTCGCCCTCGCAACCCGGCGTTTAATGGAAGAAAATGAAAATTGGCCTCAATAATAATTACGTGAATCAAGGTATTCGCTTTGTTATAATGTATACCTGCATAGATACAATAATAACATGATGGCGTCGGTTTGTCGCAAACATTACATCGCTTGTAATTTCAGAGGTTTCAGTGCGTCTTGGCTTCGAGGAAAGCTTATTTTATAATTAAGAGTGACTCCATGATAACATTTTCTCTTTGATAAAAAGTGTAGTAACCAGAACCCCGACTAATACAGATTAGATAATATATAGTGAATGTTGCGCTTCATACAATATAAACAACAAAGCATTTGAAATTTCGTATTTAGAACCTGCTCATCTAAACACATATACCAAAACATTTTTTCAGTTTAAAATGTTTTTAAAGCAAACTAAAGTAAATATTTAGTTCACTTGTGGCTGGCTACCAGTGCCCTATTGCTTTACATACATCGCCTAAACTTAGTTCGACGTTTCTTTGCACTTAATCACAACTTTAATTCCTTGAAAATATCAAAGTATACAATACATAATGTTAAATAAAGTTCGTTACAATGTAGACAACATTCTTAAAGTGGTTGGTAGTTATGTTACTATGAAAAATATGGAAAAACAAAGCGCAGACGAGGTGTCCACTATGCCTGCGTGTTAAGACATAAGTCACATCTGTATCACTTATCCATATTAACGAATGATTCACTTATAATATTCATAGCTCATAAACACGATGAGGTGCCATTGTGTTATATCAAGTTAATCCCATTAACATAGGAGGTAGTGTATTTGGGGTCAAAATGTGAAAGGATTTACTTGAGTTGAAGGAGAATAATGTCATAAATACATATTTCGCTATTTCTATAACTTAGCTTCATCTAATAAAAGGTTATATTATAACATTGCTTTTTATCTAAATGTAATAACAGTTTATAAATATTTAATGTCTCTTATTATCTTATTTATCTTAATGTACTACTCCATGTATTGAGTGTTTAATATAAAAATACAGTAAACAGTAGACAAGTTACGAATTGTTGTAAATAATCGTAAATCTGTTTTTATTTATTTTTTCCTTCAATTATTTGCTACTCAACAAGTACTGTATAATCACTGTAAAATATTATCGTTTGATATAAAATTTGGTAAAGAGATAATTGTGCAAAAGAATTGCCTAATCACGCACAAACCAATGGCAATATATCCAACAATAATGTCTATAGGGGATTCACAAAACCACTTTGTGATTATTATTAAGTACGATATAAATACGGAAAGTTGTATAGAAATAATCCTGTAAGGATTTATGTGGGTATCTTCTCAACACAAAACAGGTTAAGACTCCGTTCAATAGATTCTTCGAAATCTTCCACGTCCTACTTAAGGTCGCAGATTTATGTCGTCTCTACATACGCATTAATCCGCTTAAGAAGAGAAAACATACACATACGCTTAAGTGTCTGCTACCTAATGATTCTTTCATTACAATAACATCTAATAATTTACGAGTTTGTTGTGTTGAAGAGGATAAAGCCTTACGTGGTTCGATTTAGGAGACACCGCCGCTATTCCAGCATAGCAGCGTTTGAGATGAAGTTTTCGGATTTGGAGAGTGTGGTAACGGAGAGTCGACTATTTTACGTGAAGAACAAAATAAACAAAGCCAAGTGTACGAGTATAAGGTACGGGTAAAAGGAGAATGAATCTGATATTAGTCCCAGTCGAGATATCAGCCCTTAACGCCGCTTCTTTCAACATAATAAACATTTTGAATCCCTTACTAAATCTTCATTTCACTAAAATCCTTTCGGAGAGCGTTCCATAACTTGTTGCAACGCCTGGACCGAGCGACCCAAGGCGGCGTTCCTGGCCGCGCGCCACCGGCAAGCGCCTATTATTTTCTCCAAGTCAACTACATAACTAGCAAGATTTAACGATTCGTTACGTACGTAGTAACATCTTCCTCGAGCTACCTTAATTACTCGGTGCTTCTCGCTTGAAAATAACAGGAGCGGATGCAAATGACAGGATATTTAAAATATAAACAAAGTATACTTTGTTTTAAAGCTATACGTACGTGCTATAGGTGTAGCTTTTATGAAATATTTTAATACCTCGGCATACGTTAATCTCTTGGCTTTAATCCAAGGAACCTATCAAAGAACCGTGCATAAGGTAGCATGCCAGTCTAGTGGTATAAGTTAACGTATAAAATTAGAATCGTCACTGCAATGAAAAGTATTTGTTAGCTCTACAGAAATTGAATTAAAATTGTTTAGATGATTGCAATAAATTGTTATTCCAGTTAATATTCTGCTCTAAGGAAACAAATATGTGTACAGCATCCGTCCAGAAATGAAATATTTGCGAAAGCCCCTACGACGAGACAACGGCTTTGTTGCAAGATATGTACTTTTAACATTAATTCAGGGACTATTATAATATAGTTCTGAATTTAAACAGAACCGTCGCAAGAGGTATAATACAATGTGGCTTTGAAAACCTTTATTCCATAGCGAGCAAGACCAGTTTGACAATAGGACTAAAGGAATTCATATTTGCTACTGTTCCCTCTCACGGGCACGGAATTTAAATGAACTTTGGCCAACAACAATGACACCACAGACTTTTGTTCCACGAACAATACATTTTACCGGTGGAATTAAAAACTGTGAACAAAAGAGTACAAATTCATATTGCGGCACACAGTGAACCCGTGACGATTACGCTACCGCAGGCACGATGCCTACGTGGAATAAAACAACAAGGCCGTTCGTTTTATTCTCCAGCATAACACAATACCTATCATTACCACCTGAATAAAGTGGCTTTTACTCCAAATGGACGTGACTCGCATTAGAATTGATGGCCCGATCGGTGGTAGCTTGAAACTGCCTCCACCTACGTTAGATCCAACGACTTTTGAATGGGTGCACGTATGGCTTCAACTCGGGCCTGATGCATCCATCACGAAGCTTTGGTGTGAATCGACGTCACGATTGTTTATAATACATATTAGTCAGATTAGTGACGCTCTTGTATAACAAAGTCCGAATGTCGAAAATAAGTAGTTTACTTACATTTACGTCTTCTGTGGATCGAATAGGGAGGGCAGGCTTAAAAACGACTCAATAAAATACAGACTTGTGAGTCGTATTTGCGAGGGTTTATAAGAGCGTAGCAGTTTCAGCTCTACAAGCACCGATTCTTCATTTCAGCTGGCGACTATTACTTGCAAACACTTCTTACAAATTCAATCATGCAGGGTTTATGTGAGCAAAGGATCCATACTCTACGACTTTTGGAAGAATTAGCTTCTTCCTTCGACTATGTTTGTGTAACTTTTAAGAAAAAATAAATTTACGTCTGTTCACTACTTTATTAATAAATTCACGTCTGTTCACTACTGGAAATATCTGGAAGACGCTATTAGAATAAAGCGCTACGATGCAGAATTTAGAAAGGAGATGGTGCCAACGCTGATTGATCACGAAATAGTCTACCATCTTTATGAGGTTCATTTCAATTCCTAATTGAATATTAGAATGCTATGTCAAATAATCGGTAGGGTTCATGGACACCAAAAATAACTAGAGCTCTTTTTGATTGTCCATGGCTAGATTGAAACGGTAAGATTGGCGATTCTTTGGCAACTCCACTGCTATTGTAAAAATAGTACGAATTATAAAGTATGACTGTACAATCATATTATACCGTTTCTCAAATAGTAAATACACTGTGATGCCTTTATACCTATTTCTCTATATAATTCTTAAAGATAATATGTTTTTAATTAAGCTCAGGCTAGAGAAGCCTTTGAATCTAAGCAATTAAGTCTTAGGATAATCGACATAACTTATGAGGTAGTATTTGTTTCAAGGCGTTCTTGTGGCATTAGGCTTAATTGCCTTGCAAAGTCCTAATTAATTCAGGCACTAAAAGTATTATTTCTCGATTATAATTTTTATTATTTTGTCCAATTAACTGACTTAATTTTGAAAACAAAAAATATTGAAAACAAATGAGTCAGTTAATTGGAAATTTTGCTAAGGAAACGGCGGTCTTTGAAAAATGGTAACATTCTGTCGCAGTCCAATAAAAACGAAACAGAATATAAAGATTGTCCACGAAACGATTCGTTTGCGTAAACAGAGGAGCCGACGACAAGCTCTTATCGATGGTACATGTTATTTGTCTCGACAAAAATACGGAACTCGCCCAAATTCCTATTTCCAACGTTCAGAGCTTAACAATACAAGTATTTGGGTCAATATGGATATACAGAAATCCCAAGATACATATTAAGCGACTCAGAAGAGCCATCTTAATAATGCAAATAATTAAAACAATTTTGCGAGTGATTGTGATCATTCTACTATATGTCTGTTTCTTACTTCGGACACACTAGTTGCCATATCTGGAGGGCACTTATTTCTTTATTACGTACTTAATTCGATATAAAGCAATTTTCATATTTTGTTGCACAGGCTTTGCAAGACTTTGAAAATTTTATGAACTAGAATGTAAGACTGTAGAAACCACAGCAAGTGCCCTAAACGTTTTTACTACTTCCACGATATGTTGTGTTTAGATACATACGAGTACACTACGAATAAAATATTTAAACTGTTATTTGAGTATACATTTGAAAGCCTATTATTATTCTAGTTTCAAA
>DWNJ01000736.1:0-13977 GCA_018250275.1 Udranomia eurus
CCAAGGCTACAAATGCATGCAAATTCCATGTAGTTGTCTCAAGAAAATAAAACAATGATTGCGGTGGCACAGAAAGCGTGCCTAACATTACGTCTGCCGTATATTTAATGTATTGTATACATTTTCCCACGTGTATTATTCATAGAATAAAAGGCAGGTTGCGAACGTGCGAGTTTTCGCGTGTATTTGGCTTACAAAAATCTACTTTGGTGTATTAGCGTATAAGCTCTTTGGTGTTATATCTAATTAAATATGTTTAAATCGACTTTATAGGGAAAACTGTATTGTATAACGTTAGGCATTTACCTAACTAGAATTACACAAAAAAGGAGAATGATGTGCTTAGAGTTCTTTGTTTCTTTTATAAATATAGTATTAATTCATTTGTAATTTGTTTTGCGTATAACATTACCTATATAATATATACATGATATATATGATAAATGATAACTCTTTTTTGTACAAAAAAAAATGAACACAGGAAAAAAAAAATTTGTCCTACGGCTAAAATAATGAAACCAGCATAATATTAGAATATTTTAACTTAATACCAGTTAAATAGTTTCTCTCATATTACATTAAAAAACAATCCCTCTCTCTCTAAATATTGTTACTAATTAGAAAATAAGTGAATAAAAAATGAGTCTCCTAGTTTATGCACTCATACGTACTCAGCCTTATTTTGGTTCCGAGGGTTAAGGCTGCCACGCACTGCCGGAAGAACTAATTGTGCGAATAATTACCGAACCGGTCGCGCCGTGTGTTCTCGAATAATTGTAATTTCTGTTATTTGCCAACATTTACGAGATTTCTGCTGTTTGGTAACGGCAAAGTATTGCTTTTTAATGTATTTGCAAGAAAAGTTGCGACAGTAGTTATTAAGTTTCAAACTGTGTTGCAAAAGGTTGTTACACTTAAAACGAGGTTAATACAAGATTTACGTAGGATGCGTGATTATATGCTGTCATTATTATTTTTAATATGAAGAACATCACACAAGTAACTAATAAAAATGGAAATTCAGAACGTTTACAAATTGATTTTGTTGGGAACATAATTATAAAAAGAATTATTGTGACAACTATTTATTACCATTTTTAAAATTAGCAATTTATTATTATTTACATTTTTATTTAGAGCCCCTAAAATACATTTATTGTACTGCCTACATGTGTTTGAGCGATTTTTGGGATTTACGATAAACTTTTTTTTTTCCTCGTTAAAAATCTGAATTGATAATGAGGGCCAATTAAAATACTGCAAGACAGAGATCGTATATGGAAAGTGAAAGAGGCGAATTTCTCAACACGTCCTGTGTCCGCGTGTCCGACACGATGGAACATTGCAAATTATTTCGTGCTTATACTGCGCATAATAATATTGAAACTAATATGTGTATGCTGTATTCATAATATGTCTTGTGTATATAATATGTCTCTATATCTATATGCATTACCTCGTACACAATGAATACAGGTGTATCAAGTCTAAGTGGGCGCCGTCTTACCGCGATGTCTTTCCTCAAACTGCTACACATATCATATACAAACTTTTTACTTGCCCGCCGCTTTCTATGTATATACGTCCAAAGTAAATTCATCTTTTGTTTTAATTAATGTAGCTTTTGTTTATTTTTATTTTGAATTTGAAAATATTTTTTTCACAAATTGTAAGCCGATTCTAAATTACAATCTTTTTAATTATTATAAAGGCTTTTGGTTTTTAAAAACTTATAATCATTTTTGTGTAACAGAAACACACTTAAATTTTATTAACATATGAAGTTTGTTACAAATGTTCATTATGTGCTCATATTGCATTAATCGAACTGAAGAGAAGAGCGTGGAACTCGGTTCGACCTTAAAATTTTATAATATCACATAGACATGCTATGTTCTATTACCATACAATGTAAAAGTTACAATATGGTAAGAAGGTGATAGAACCTTTTATGATTTTACTCCAGAGGCACCACTGCCACGCCTATCTTTGTTTTATAACGGCTGTGTTCGCGCTGTGGTATTTTGGGTAGGGTACGGCAGAAGCTTTTCGACTTAGCAACCAAGGATAGAAGCGCATTTGTTGCTGACCTCAGATTAGCTTCACTCCTGTGAGGTTCATTACAGATGTTCATGGGCGATAGTACCTTTTTTATCGATTTAAGCCTAGCGAAAAGGTAGGCGGGTCACCTGATGTTAAATGATCATCGCCGCTTATAGACATTTGCAACACCAGAGGTATCGGTATGCAACACCGACTTTGAAGTAAAGCTCTTTTTGTGCTGCGTTAGAAGAATCCCATGCCATAGCGCTTCGGGAATGCTTCAGAAGGATGCTCATTCCACAATCTGCATGTGCGAGGGAAAAAGGATATATAATGACCGCCATGGGTCGAGTTGATGTGGACGGAACTTCGTTCTTTGGCGAGTGCCGGAGGAGGAGGATGGAGGTGCGTAGTTGGAATCGTGACGTTAGCACCAGATCAAACCGTTCCTGGGAACTTTTTGACCTGGCCTTTGCCTTCATAAGCTATTTCAATGTCGTAATAATCGTTGAATTTACGTCAAGTCTGTATGCGAATCATCGAACAATCTGATTATAAATGAGTGCTGTGAATATTATTACTTAACACAACCCAAATTCTATACCACCAAATTATCTTAACTCACTACACCACGAAGTCCATTACCCGCTCAACCTAGTACTTTCTACGGTTACAAGGCAATCAGACGTCACTAACGATTCTATGTTTATATGCTAGCAGCATGTAATTAGGCAACGGTACCACTGGGTAATGGTGGCGAGTGATGTGCTAAGATCGCTCGCAGGAATGTCACCGCTCAAAGTTAATTCACTCTGCGTGCCGTGTGTTGTAATGAATTATTACGTTTGATGGGCACAGGGTTGTCTAAACTGAATAAGTATAGGTATCCATTTCAAGTCTGACTGATTACACATCTTATCGATTGCTTAGATAATGTTTTTGGTATCCAATTAACTGGGCTAGGCTGTTTCTATGCCCCATTGATTGTAAATATATGATAGTGGACTGATACTAACAAACTTTTGACATACTTTAATTATTATATTTAATAAAAAGAATTGTGATACTGTCAATTTGATAAATATTGTATTTATTTTTGTTAATATATAGAGCACTACTATTGTAAATGTCGTGCCCATCTATAATTACAGGTACACGACTAATATTAATTAAATGTATATTGAGTATGCTTTGTACATCATGTGTTGATGAGCCTTAAATAAATAAGTAATGATTAGTAGGCGTAAGTGGTGCGTATATACCTAGTATTATTATAGTCGTACGCTAATTGTTTCAGTATCGCGTATGCTGTATTGAGATCACATGTAGCATGGCACTGTTACGCGATCCTCCGAACAATGTTTTTGAAATAAAAACTACTTTTACCACTTTAACTGTGTATTGAAACACAAAATAATACACTGTTATAATTTATGATTTCCTAAGTTTTAGAGCGACATTTCACGACGGCGTCGAAGATCTAAATAGTTCTTACAATATGAAATAATGTATCGAAAATTGATGAGGGTTGTATTTTAATTGTACGGAAAATTAAATAAGTTTGGTAGTTGATGAGACAAAACGTCAATAGTAATAAGGGTCATAGCAGAACGCATGGCGTGGACTATAAACTCTAACCCTTAAACCGTAAAAATAACTTATCATTACAAAAACTTACCAATCTGTTTGCTTGTTAATAATTATTTGCGTAAATAATGATAAACCGATAAACTTTTACTTTTGAAAGTGGCAGTAAAGAGTTGATCGTAAATTAACGGTTAGGTTTTATTGCACTTTTTTTATTTTCGTGCTCATTATTATGTTTTTTCGATATGCCTTCTTATTGTGATACAACATTTTGGGGATCGACTCCGGAGCCACCATCGCCACATCTATTTCTGCCTTATAACAGTATTCTTGCTGCTGTGATCGACCAAATAACTAATTTCAATGCTATCTTAGGTTGATTACAGGTGTCAATGTGCGCCAGTGATCACTCACCATCAGGTGGACTGCATGCTCGTAAAAAAATATACCCGACAGCCCTGCGTCTGAGTGCACCATTCATCTCGCAGCTGTCGTTAACCGTACTTTTTGCAACGCAGTAATAGAAAGAGGATTAGATCTAGTTCGTGGCGAGTACGTTTTGATTGAAGCAAGGAAGTGACGACAAAGTATCTAGGTGCTAATATAAAGCCAAGTGTTGATAATAATAGTTATTTCTTCATACTCATTTCAGATTGCCGTTTGTGGTTGTTAAGTACGAATTGAAATAAGATTTCTCATAATCCAATCTTACCGAATTGATTCAGTCTTTCTGCTGTTTAATCAGTGTTATATTTTCTCTTTAAAAGTTGTAATGATATTTTCATTCGCTTTCGAAAATAATTAAAATGCAGATCGTAGCATAGTTTCGTGACGTACGATCTGTAAGTACCCTCATTTAAAACAGATATTAACCACATCAGGTCACGCATAATGCTTTATAGTTATGTTATAGGCACTAAAGATAGTTTAAAAAATAGAACTGAATGTTTGGATGCGTGTGTATTTAAATATCTCCTAATTACACTCTTAAACTTTTTAACCTCGAAGTGACACATAAAAATATGCACAATATATAAATAAAATACATTGCGCAGTGCGCTAACTGTATAGCTTTCGATTAATTTCTAGCTTATACGTTCTAGGTAATCGCAATTTTAACGCCGGCGTAAAGTAACTATGCGGTAATTTATGCCGTTACATAACATAACGAGCCGTGTAACGCCCTAATGAATATTTCTGAATATTTTCCGCCTCCAATACTAAGGTTATTGCGATAGTGGCCCTACAGGCAGATACTTGATGCTTATTCAGTAACTTTAGAAACCAAACTTGCACATGTTTATTTTAGGAAACCTAAACCGAACAGTGAAATGTTTGTATCTTTTTCTTTAACTATTTCTTTATTTAAGATATTATGAGTAGTAATAAATATAAATAAAATGACTTGCAAAACGATTAATGGAATTGGTATTAACCAATCTCTATAAATATAAGACAATTTTTGTAGTGCCGACGAAATTCTTCCTGTTACTAATACTGTGTGTGTGCTAATACTGTGTCTAATTAAGGCGATCGTCATGAAGTTTTATATCATATTGTCAGGGGCAAAGAGATTAATTAGAATACTACACAGTCCCTAAGGAGTCTTTCGGAGCATTAGGATAGTTTTCAAAATGTTTATATCAGTCCTTCTAAATACTGGTGAGCCCAAAGCCATAGAGGGTACTTGCCCAAAAACTCTTCACATAATGCACTTAAAAACAAACTTCAACGATAGTAATGCTATTAAATATTTAATTATGTTACGTACAACTTTATGTTAACATGTGTTTAATAAGTGATATCGCTTAATGATGATCATTGGCAAATATTTGGATGCATAATTAATAAACTAACTTAAACTACAAAAGAATAATCCCCTCATTAGTTATTATATATGCGATGATACGCAAATATTAATATTAATATTTCTTTATCGTATTTAAAGAAATAATATTGATATTTCAATTATAAATTAAATATTTAATATGTAATTTTATTTTATTAAACGCTAGTAGCAAAATTAATATACATTAGAGTAGATACTCTTATTCGGGGCCTGCACAAGAGTTCCTCTCTTGTGATGGTCCCCCATAAAAAAATAAATCACATATATTCAATTTGAATGTCATGAACTAGGGTATAAGGGTCTCCGCTCAAACGTAGCCCCAGGGCCTCGACACCTCTAAATCCGGCATTGCTCGTAATTATGATATACATAATTATGACGCGAATATGCCATACCAATAATATAAAAAAATACTTTTGGTACTTAACATATGTCTCAGAGATATACCAACATTGTCGCTTGTTAAACAAAATAAATATTTAATTTATAATACTTTGAGTCTGTTTGCAGCTTAAAAATAATGTGTTCGCCAGTCAAATAATCATAAGCAATTTCCGTTTCTAAGTTGGTGTTACGAAAATCTTGTCGTGTTTATAACGAGATAAATATTTAATTCTTTACACTGTTATAAAAACCCAAACATTAAGCATCCTGTCAAGAAATAAATACTAAATCATGTTGTCGTTAATTATGAAATAGTGTCGACATCGCGTAGTGCCATGAAACATTTAAACAAAGGTCAGTGCCGCCCATCGTCACCCAACTTTTAATAGATGAGTATCCTAAGGTATATAACCTTTTCTGGCATGACTTAGGAGACGTGGCCGTCACACTGATTTCTGCAGCATTCTCGGGATCCTAGGTTCTAGTTTAAATGGTGTGGTGAGGACCTTTAAGTGTGTCTTATAGACAATTTTGGGACTCGCACATTGAATGTTAAAATTATGATTTTCATTTAATATTTAGATAGTTTTTTTCCAATGTTCCTATCCCTGTAATGTAACAGTTAAAGATAAAACATGTGGTACTTATTCAGCCGCTAGAGCAGCACAACATAAAAAATGGGGTCATTCATCGCGTGAATGAAGCAGAACGGTTGAAAAGACCGTAAGACGGCCTATTTGAAAACTTTTAAAACAGAACTAAAACAAGCTGCCTATTCAATTCATAATTTATGTGCCTTCACAATTCGAAGTGGGACGTGCAGAATAACGGGAAGTATTCTCGACCTTTGCAGAGCAGATTTGAGCAAGACGTCCATTGAGCGTTTGAGAAAAGACGCTCATTGTGTGACGAGTTAGTTTCGTATAAGTATCTGAGGACGACTTGTGTTATTGAAATCGCGTGGTGCCGTTTGTTCTAGGTCTTTTGTTGTGGGTGGGTGGGGTCGAGACCCGTGTCCAGCTGTGGGATATTTTTTAACAAAAACATTTTTACCAATAATAAGCCTACACACAACTCAGTATTCAAATCAGTGAGGGAATTAGTCATTCCCTATTTCCTTAGGGTTGTTTTTTGTCGGTTGAAGAGGGTTATATCCAAGTCGAAGTGATTGCGAGGGTGTATATCGACACTTGAAAGGCAAAATTTCCTAAGCCACATTAGGCAAATTTACAGAAGAGCCATTCAAAGTTGCAAAAACTATAATTAAAGGGGTCTTAAAATATTATTTACACCTTTATTATTTGTTTTTTATAGATTTTAATTTAGATCAGAATATGTATATAACTCAATATCGCCCAAAATGTTGGTTACTCAATTTTGCCTTTCAAGCGTCGATTCATATCGAATTGAAATCCAATTGTTTATGAGTAATAATTTATTTTATGTGGTTAAAAAGTATTATATTAGATAAAAATACTTAAGCTTAGGTTAACCTTAAATAAGGGAAAAATAATTGTGCGCCCGTAAATTTCCAAAACTATCTGTCTTGTAATAACGCTAATGTACTTTTTTTTTATAAAAGAAATTTCAATTTAAATGAATTTCAGTAAATTAGTTCAGTTATATCATGAGTCATCGGAGGTATTGAGTCATCTCGACCTATTTATATGAGTCTGAGGTTCACCAACAGGCGCCAGTGGCCACGCTGCGCCAAGTAGAATGGTAAATAAAATCCATTTGCACGGATACCGAACAATCTCATAAATACATTTGCACTGGTTTGTCTGATTACATAAGCTGTTAAGAAATGAAAATAGTTGAGAAACTATTGGTAGAAATTTAGTCCGAAGGTCGCGCAGGGTAGGTGGAGCAATTCGCGTCTGTATTAATTTTAAAGTTAAAATATTAATTATATTAAGAAATAATATAATTAGTATTTGCTAAGTAATTTCACATATTTGTTCAAGATCGTTTTTAGAAGCAATATTTTGTCACTTCTTACTTACAAATCTAGAAAAAGATACTATACAGTACAGTATATAAATCTCCATTTTTGGTAGGTATACTATCTCAGGGTAGGTCAATGCTACGGCATCGTATATATTTCAGAAGCGTATTTAGTACTTTAAATACGCCTGCACCGTATTTCCACAGAATTACAATTTGTAACAAAATGGGTCCAAAAGTTTAAACAGTTAATTTAAATTAAAGCCACGAATTTTATTTGGGAGAAATTCCTTAAAAAAGTCAGAATACATCTTAAGCTGCGATACGTGAAGTGAATCAAAATTAAAAAGGATTAAAGAACAAAGTAGATTATTTATATGTACAATAGGTATATATTATATCCATCTATCTTTAAATCGATTAACCCCTTATAATTGTACCGCTTGGCTCGGGTTTCCACATTATGTGTCCATAGCAAGCAGTGAACAAGTGTTCAAACAGTTAAGTAATACCAGGTGCCAAGCTATATACACCTAACTATAATCTTTATTGTATAGCAATGTAATCTTGTTAGATTTTTGAGAATTTCAAGGCCTTTTCGATGTTTCTTGAACTTAGATTAGCGAATGGCCGATCACATATCAACGATGTCCACGTACTTGTATTTCCCCACCGGGATATGTACACTGACTTTACGTATTTATGAACAAATATTGAAGCGTCGTCATGATGAATCGTCCATATTTAATTCTCGATAAACAGAAGATCTGACTACGCGAGTATAAAACAACTATTTGTAGAAACAATATGTGCCTATGTATGCTTCCTAAGTGCTTAGCGAGTGCGGAATCTAATGTCTTTTCCGTTAAGTAGTATTTAATACCATAATTAATTCAATAATATATTTGTTTTTCTCACTAATTTAATGACTAGTAATTATTATAATCATGAGAGTTGTCATGAGAAATAATATAAGGTATACGGAAAATGCAACTAGATAAAATCATACATAAATAACATAATATATTTGATTTATCTTTTCCAATTCGATTTACCATTGATTTTGTATTACAAAATCGAATAAATTAAACTTCGCGTCTGCGAATCCTCAGTTTGGGTGTTACATAAAACGATTTTAATGATCGCTTTCAAACTAGTGAATATTCGCCTCCGAGCACGACCTACTTTATAGAATTCTGCTTAACATTATGCAACAGAGAAATTGTGCTTCACTAAATTATAATGAAACACACGCTTGCCGACAATATTTAGGCACGGAGTTATTGCCTAGATCACAATGATGTAATAAATTGTGCTGATAACTAGTATTTATTCACTATGTAATGCTAGTGTTCGGAAAAGGTAATAGATTCTAAGTTAAAGATTTAAAAATCCCTACAAATATAATGTGAATGTAACTTCGTTTGTTACGCTTTCACACGAAAACTACTAAATCGATTATCATGAAACTCACATACACGTACACATATTCTTAGAGATTTTTAAAAAAGAACATAGGATACATAGGAGTTTTATTAAAAAAAAAATATAGTCGCAATATATTTCTTATATTTTCGCCTTTTATGAAGTTTATAATGGTGTTTTCATTCATTTTCCATTGTTTCGGGACGGGGACGGAGACGGGGACAGGAAAATTCTGAGGCGATACGAAGTGCGCCGGGTCAGTTAGTAATTAAATAATTGTGAAATAATGATGATTTTGAGCACGCCACGTTTCGCCGCAGGCTAGAAAGCTCAATGTCATGACAGATAGCTCGTATGCATCATCATTACATAAGCTGCATATTTTACGTATCTCAAACTGAGAACTGCTCGTGAAAGGGAGAGATTGGAACAATTATGTCATAAACAATTTAACAACTTACACGCCTCTACAAGAACATTGTGCAATTCGAGAAGTCCACTTACAGTTTTTATTTGCATATCGTATACTTTAATGGTCGTTCGAATGTCAACTTTTTCTTTTAAGTGGAACGCGGCTTCTCGGAGCGCTTGAAACTTGCCAAATATCAATTGTGAATATGTTTAAGATATTCTTCGAATTGAAAAAAAATATCCTTTCACGAATTCTTTAAACATGCATTGAGCCCACTAATTTATGTAAACATGAAATTTAAATATTTTGTGCGAGTAATATTCATTAAAAATCATTAAAAATGTTTAGGTACTCACTCTTCATCGCCCATAAACTCCTTTCCTTTAAACCGGTGACGTATTCATCAATGTCATCCCTGCACTCCCCGGAGACAACCTTTTGTAGGCTGCTCCACTGGTGAACGAGGATCTCAGCGTCCATTATCTTCAGCATGCTTTCGAGTCCCAGCAAATTTGTCTCATTCGAAACCAGCTTCATTTGCATCCGGGACTCATTCACAGCGCTTCTTATGGAGTCAGTGAGTTTAGTCAGCACATCATTTGGTTTCGACGTGGTTTTCTCCATCTGTTTCGTCGTCTTCACGATGTGCTGGACGTTGTGCGCCTTCTCCGTGCTCGAGGTGCGCCTCTCGGGCTCCACGTTGCCGAAGGCTTCCGCGAACGTCAGGCCATCATCATCAGCGAACAGGTCGAAGCTGTCCTCCGTGGTCGACTTATCGTTCCTGCTGGAATTCGGCGACGGGATCATGGAGCCGATCAAATCCGAGGTGAGAGGGCTTTCATCGTCGATTCCGCCTTTAGCGGAAGCTTTCTTGATGTTCTGGAAGGCGTCGATCAGGGCGCTTCGGAGCTTTTCTTCGCGCGCACTCTCCTTCGTTTCAGGAATCAGTTCCGCACTGAAAACGCAAGTCGCACTCAAAAGGATAACTAGCACAAGGGGAGACATTGTCGTATATTTTATTATTTCACAAGCACATGCTTTGTTCGAACGCGGGTCGAGGTGTTTCGATGTTTGTGTCAGATACGGGGTGTCAGAGGTGCGCGCGCGGCGGCATAGTCGGTGCGCGACTGGCAGCGCGCGCGCCGGTGACATAACACTGTTACGACGTTACGAAGCAGCGGCACTTTCACTGGCGGCTGGCAGGTGAACTGCATCCTTGTAGGGCGCCGATGCGTGCCGCGATCCACTTCTCTCATTATGTTAGGCAACGCCCGCCACACTGATATTAATACGCTTAATTAAAAAAGGTTACCCGATCCTTGACGTGGTAACTGAATACATCTTAGCCTTTCAAGAGATGTTCCGCTGGTTTATAAAAGTTATGAATATGGGGCGATATTTTTTTAACTAATATATATTTCAAAATGTTTTATTTTTATATTGTTTTTATTGAGTGCCTTCACAAATGTGTACTACGTGTAATTGTAACGGTTACATGGGAATTCATTGTTCGACGGTATTTTGACGAAAAAATATTTGCTTAGTAGGTATACAATGCAGAGTGTCAGGGCTGTTGTAAAATACTGCTAAGACTAGTTACCACTACAACGTAACCTTTAGATATATCAAAGTTATATACCACAAAATCATAAATCCCTTGCCTTGCTAATGCCTTGATAATGGTACTATTAAATTAATTGTAAGTAGCCAATAAACAATATTTAAATTACAAGATCACATTTAAATATTCGGACGGTGTTATGATAATATTCTGTAGCCGAAAGCCAAGAATTAAAATGAGGGACTATGTGAAACGAGAAGATTGCATAAAATAATACTTTAATGACGAAATTTTTAGTATTACCCATACATATATGTCGGATAAGAATATTCAATAAGTTCGTTCGTTCGTAACACTATTCGTACATATTGAATATAAGTACACCATTAATATTAGCAAATGACAGATATCTTATCCGACTAACCGACACTACGTCCGTTGTTAGTCATCACCAGTGGCGTAGCTAGGTAACCGAAGACTTCTCAGTTCGTTCAGTTCCTATTAACGAGTAACAATGTCTCCCCTCACCTGCCGTACATTTTATTTTATTTTAGATAATGTCTCTAGTGATTTAAATAGGAATAAAATTGTTAATTGATTCAGAAAATAACTCCATGAAAATATACCTGCATGTGTTTTTTAATTGAGAATAGTTTTGTCTTATCTTGACAATCAAATCACTCCGCTGCTGTTATAGTTATCATATAATAGTATGTAAGTCATATCTATGTCTTATTATTAATTTATTTCGTAAGTCATGACAACCCTATTAACAACCGTATCATAATAAATATTTGCTCTCTGTGGGAATTAATATGATTCGCAGAGAACTGCAAGCTGAGGAAAAAATATTTAAAGTGCTCGTGAAGTATGATGAACATAAGACAGTTTTAATAGTATAAAATGCTAAGACGTGGGAAGATAATGCCAGTTTTATGAGGGGAAATCTCCGAGAGAGTTACATAACCTCTCGGGGAAAGGTCGAGTTAATGTGGAACAACTTACTATGGCCAAATAGCTCGCAAGAAGTTTGCCGTATTCTGAAGGTATGATCCTCCAGAATTTCGCTTTGGTTTCGCACTTTGGTTGTCTGAATTCTTAAAGCACTTTTGCTGCTGGTCAGCACGTACACTGATACCAAAAAAGCCCATATAATGATTTGGAAGGACTTGGTCAGGGGCTTATCGAGATCTTTTATATAGTGTGGCAATGCAACTGTTATCATCACATCAACTCTAAATTGGCTTTAATTTCATTTTCTTTTCTGCCTTCGACTACGGTTGTTGTCGACAGATTACAGCTGTTGTCAACTCTTTTTGGTTTCTAACTCATTGGATATGAGGTGATGATAAGCACGAGTTGTGTAATTCATGAATAATCATATAACACTATGGAATAGGAACTCCTAAAATATTGGGTTGGTTACACATGTCCATGAGCGGCAGTAACCTTAATATTATAGACACTGCTACATAGTCCTTCCCAGTTGTAGGGGGAAGCAGACAACAGGATTACATCCATAACATTTGACCTTTTAACAAGTTATCTTTTCTAGCATACAACTTAAGCTCGTAACAAAATAAATAAAGCTTTTGTAATACGTTTAGACAAGAACACGTGAATTACATAAACAGCCGGTCTCAGTAGCTGGTTCTTGTGCTTAATTATGTTGCATTATATAACACCTGGCTATTGTTTACGATTTGAGAGCTCCCACGACTTTCCTTCGCTCAGAAACCTAATTAGATATGTGTGAATAGTATTATTAACCGCATATGGCTTGTTTTCAAACTGTTCAATATATTATCTTGCATTTCTCCTGGTCGAATCCTCTCTTGATTTGATGATTTAGATTCAACGTACAAATTAAGTTAGTAAAATAAAGAGACATTCTATGAAGGAACCAGGAAACATTTTTGTACACGCAAATAGGTATGTAATTACATACAAAAGTCAAAACATTTCACACTTATATTCAGATTTAAAATTTAAATAAATATACGTTAAAAATTATTAATACTATTAATAATTATTTATGAATTTTGTGAACACATTTTGAGATTGTAAATAAAGGTTCAAAAACGAATATTTTGTGAAACGACATGTTGTTCTTCCATAAGCAGTAAAATAGCCGTGGATTTTTCGTTTGTGGGTACAATTTTACTTGGCCGTTAAAGCTAATAATCTTAATATATGGAGAACACGGATCGTTGTGTTACACATATTTGGTCGTGTGTAATAGTGTGGTAATTCGCATTTTTGGAGTACTCTAAAATAGATGGATGTGCATAAAATTCACCGCTAGGAAGCCGATTAACTTAACAGATTTGGTTCTCAATTGGGAAGTGTTAAGATGGTAAACCAATGTGTAGCGCAGTCGACAGATATTGAGACTGTGAGATGAGACTCCATTTATTGTCTCATTTTGAGAATTGAGAGCAATTGTCTATGTCAGCTGGATAGCATCACGCAGCACTGATGCATCATTAGCACTTCTATTTTAAGGGTTTTGATAGACTTATACTCTTTTGGTTAATTACAGTAGTACGGTTAATTTAAATGAAATAATGAAAGGCGTCTCTTCTAATCTGTTAATTTTTCTTTATAAGTAAATGTGGTATTGCGAGGTAGGTACTCACTATTGTAGTCCAATTTGGGTAGTCGTTACACCATTCAATTCATTCATTCAGTGTCATTATATTTATAACAGTTGTTATAACAATAATAGATGTGAATGGTACTTTTTACAGTTACGAAGGCTATTTTTAT
>DWNJ01000737.1:0-13975 GCA_018250275.1 Udranomia eurus
GAAATAAGCAATTATGATAAATATTTATTAATGATTTACATGCATTAATTAGTAAATCAGATTGTGATTCATTCTGTGTCATATTATTGGCATTATCATTACAATAACACAAACTTATGTTTCTTATACTTATATTTAATACCAATTAACTTTTCAATAACAATGTTTAAGAAGTTTATGTATACAGTGTGAAGTTCAAGGTATAATTTTAATCTGTATAATTAACCCAAATCACAATCTATGTATGTATAATATATTTTTTATCCTTATACTGGTTTTTTGTTAATAGTTTCACCAGATCTATGAATTATGTTACGATAAATATTTTGACTAATAATGTAATTGCAATTGTGAATTTATTCTTTTTTCACTTTCACTCCTTACTACTCAAACAATCATCACAATATTTGTGAATACATTACTTTTGGTAACTTCTATCCAGAAATAAATGTTTACCAAAATTGAAAAATCATCAACACAAGTGATACACCTGGTAAAAACGAATATTAACATGTTTACTCTTACCTGCTGTAGAATATATAGTGCTGGGATAGAGGCGGGTCAGCCTCAAGGCCTCCTTACTGCTCCTTACTGATGTGCCAGTGACCATGACTTTCTGGACGCCTAAACGAGGGACACATTTCATCATTTTATAGCACAAAACAAATAATGGAAAACTCTGTACATATGACACATAAATCTTCCTGTTTAAAATTGTGTTAAAATAAAAAACAGTCCACCAAAGAGTATATGTCTGTCGATTAAATGAATATTCAAATCTGAAGATTTTGTATGGAATATAAAATAATTGCCCTCAAATCATTTAGTGGCATTTTTATTATTTCACATAAAAAATGCAATTTTTAGTTCATTAATGATTACTTATCATGCTTTAGTAAGTGTAATAAGACATAATTATCACTGCATTTTATGCCTGGATATAGTTAAGTTCCAATGCCCTTTACATAAACAAACTAAATATATTTGTAATAATAATCACTATTATTAAATAATCATAATCAAATAAAAATTAAATTATAATATTATATTAAATCGAAATTGATTCCAAATGTGTAGAATGGGCATAGTGGTAAGAGGAATTTCCAGTATTTTGCGTGACGTAAAGAAAGGCACGTTACCACATTCGCATGTTACGCGAATATAAAACTGCAATTGCAACTATTTGGAGCACGAATAAATTATTATATTTCGCTTTTCAGCTTGTGTTACTTGTGTATTATTAATGACGAAACTATTACATTCCTGATTCGTTTTCGCACGCAAATGTTTTTCAAGCGCTCACTGGAATGATGACGATGCTTGTGTCGATTCTTGGAGTCCGTAAGCGATGATGACACCATAGGGCCAGCTGCTGCTAACTTTAGTAATTATTAAAAAGAAATAGTATTCGTAAATACCTGCATCTTTCGCCCTTTGTATAACAGAATCGAGATCACGGCCATATTTCTTGTTCGTCAAGTTTGCGCCAATGTCGATTACAATAAGATTCTCATAACACCCCTTCAATTCCTCGGAAATTTGCGTTTCTTCAGATGTCATTTTCGTATTTTTGTGAAGCTTATTGGTGCGGTGTTTATCTAAAATGTTATGCGTTATGTACATTTTGCATATAAAAATTGTTCACTCTATCTTTTAAAAATATACTTACAAATTGTATCAAACACTCTTACTAAATAAGCTTCGTGAAATTTTAATGACTAGTCGAAATGTACACCCTTTTCACTGAGCTGCCACCATGTTTTTGTTAAGTTTTCGTTTCAGTTTTCATACTACAGGAAAACTGACAATCTTCATCAGTTTTGCTTACTGTGATTTGCTGGTATTATGGGTCACAAGCGCTTTCATTGGCCGATTAAATCCTATAAATTCTGTCAAAGGAAACGATCCTGATAGTACGTTTTGTTGACTTGGAAGGAGATATACTAGTAACTTAAAGTAACTAACTAATCTGCGTTTAATAAATAAATATCTTAAACTATATATATATTCTTATTATTATATATATTTTATTATTCTTAATAACAATTTTAACAAACTCAACAAAATCATCGGCGTATCCAATCAATCAATTGGTTAACTAAAATTTATATTTGCAATATCAGAATGTGATTTCAGTTCAGAAACAAACGAAAATCGCAAAGTACGAAAATTCATCAGTATTATTTATTGTAGTAAAATAATATTATTTCTAAATACTTTAAATTAATTTTGACTAAATATATTATGATAAATATAGTAAATTATTTGTAATCATTCAAATATGTGATAATGGAGAAATCTAACTTATTTTATAGCGCCTAACTAATTTGAGAACGAAGAGTTGTAATGTCCATGTCAAATGTATTTTCTATTTTTATGTCACTGTCGAACTGGTAGATTGGTATTGGTACTATATAATTTAACACAAATAAAATTTATTAAAAAGTTAAATAAAAAAAGAATTAATAGCTAGAATGAATGTCCGACAATTTATATCGAAAAATTTAGTTTTTATTGTCATGGTGCCCGTTATCTTAGGAAGCCACTATGGGTGGGTGAAATTACAAGAAAACGATGACTTGGTGACCGCTGAAGATAGAAAGAAACTCCCATTTCTGGTATGAACACTTGATTTATATTGTTTTAATGCTTTCAATTAAATACATTTCTATATAATGCTTCTGAATTTAATTATCGAATATAACTCGCGGCTCTTTTTGGACTGCGATTGGGAAGATCGTTACTCGACGTGCGTATTAGAAATTAAGTTATAACTTAATTTAACTGTTCGCACATACTTCTTTTCGTCTTGAGCAGAGCCGGATAAAGTCAGCGTGGAGTCTAATAAATATCACGATACACTATACGAATGTTAAGAAGTGTTGAAATATATATGTACTATCATCTTCAGTGTTTTTAGAAACGGGAATTATAGTTATGAACTCTAAGATCCAGGGAGTATGAATGTTAAAGAGTGATATCTTATGTGGGTGACAAGTAAAACAAACCATAATAGAACTAGTAACTAGCTCATGTCAAATAGCGCCGTTGTGTTTCTATTGTGATGAGGGTTTGGGTGTCTTATTTTCAACATATAGCTTAACTTTCAAAATCACATGACATACTTTATCTATACTAATGCAGACTGAAGGATTGCATTTGACATATCATAACACAAAGGGTCTTTTACGGTTCGACTCTGTAGGCACCACTGCTGCATCTATTGCTGCCTTAGAACCCCAGTGTTCTTGCTGGTATGTTCTGGTTTAAAGGGTGTGTTAGGGGAGACAGACAGGGGTAGCAATGCATTTGTAGTCAACCTCAGAAAAAACTTTGATCCTGTCTTGGGCAGATTATAGATGTCCATGGGCGGCAGTGACCACTTACTATCAGATGGACTGCATGCTCCTTTGCTGCTTCAAAATTATAAAAAAATTAAATATATCATTTAGAGATTTTAAAGTGTTAATAATTAACATTATTAAAATTATTAAAAACTTTCATATTTATAATCTAGAACATTACATGTTAAACTTCACAAAAACAGGTTTTAAAAGTAGGCTTTTGTTTGTAAAACTCTTATTATTTACATATTTAGAAAAAACAACAAACAAATCAAGAAACAGCCATAAAATAATAATAAAACAATACTTTTTTTTTTCAGAAATACAAGCAATAAGTATATGGAAAGCAACCTAAGTCGAGGAGCATTTTGTACATATGGAAATCTAAGAATTAGCATATATTAATATTTAGATACTTTTAAAATGAAAAAAAATATTAAATAATTAAACCTTAATGACTATCTTGTATTTTTTACATTCCCATTGTTTTCTTCCCTTTTTATAAATAAGTCAAACAAAAAATTAATAACAGGTTTTCCTTTATCTTCTTGCTATTCTGAAGAAATCTTTGCATACCCAAGAAGAAAATATATCTCAGAGTATTTTAAAAATTACACAAAATTATTTGACTAGAAGAAACATTGTAGGAGATAAACAAGGCGACAACTGTTTGCAAGATTCGTAATCCAATGTAATATATCTTTCCAGTGTTATATTAAAACTTTATTAGGGAATTCCTTAACATTTTGATTTCCTTCTTAAAGGCTTAGTACTCTCTGATAGCGATGGATTCTCTGTATTATGTTCATGTAAATATATTTTAAATTTTCTCACCACCAAATTATGCTATTAGGTAAAATTGCCTATAAATTTTTAAAAGGTACTTCACTCGATAGTATTACTCTTAATGGTATATCTATGTAAGATAATATTTTCTCCTTTGCTATTGGATCAAATTGTGCTACTTAATGCAAAGGAACAAAGAAAAGAGGCAAATAAAGAATTAGAGTCTTTTATTCTAGATACAATTTTAATGTCTGATATGGCCCCGTCACTCGAGTCTAATTACTTGCATGATCTGTTACACACTGAACACAAGTTAATGAAATGAATTTGTTAAATAAGTGATTTTTGAGAACAGCGTAGGCTAAACTAGATATTACGAGTTATAGGTTATTTATAGATGCATTAATTATTCACATCCGGTTCCGAGGTGGCGCCCCTAGTCATATGGTCGGTAGGTGGCCCCGAGACTCGAGTTCGGCCTTCTTGCCTTTGGGCTGAGTTCGCTCTGTCACTATGAGTTGGGGCAGTAGTGGGGATGATTGTACCTGTAAATTAGATAAGTGATAGATAGATTAATTAGTAAGAAGTTTACAAGGTAACATTACGTAGTTCCTCCGGAGGTACCACCGGTGGCATCTGCCTTACAAAGACAGCGTTCGGGCTGCTGTGTTCTGGTTAAAATGAGATACACGTTAGAGAGTCGCCCAAACTTAGTCCTCAAAAGTAGCAACGCATTTCTTCTCCACCTCTTGTAGACCTTTGATCATGTCTGGGTTTGATTACAGATGTCCATGGACGGCAGTGACCACTTGCCATCAAGTGAATAAGATAATATTAACGTAAGTAAATAATAAAGGAATAAATTATTACATTTAAACATCGTTAATTTATTTTTTACCACCTGTTTAGATACTACTACTTAGGGGTACTAATACAAAAAAAAATGTAAAATACCTATCAACTAAGCAAATTACTAGAGTTCAACTTGATATTAATCAATTGCTATACTCGTATACCTTTGATTTAAATGGACACAAGACGATCACGAATATTTACCAACAAAAAATATGTCAGGGAACTAAATCATAAGCCTTTAGGTTGTGAAATTCGATCCAATTTAAAGTGAAAGAAGTAAGCTAAGGTCACTGCTCTAGCTCGTACTACTACTTACAATTATTAAATATAATTAAATGGAATGGTTAATAATGACTTTATCATTCATTCACCTCGCGTAGCTACAAATCTATTGGTCAATCATCTTCCCTTGCCCTTATGCTTTTTGGACGATACTTCTGACTGATGCGTTGATATATTTTCTTGTATTTGACCCCGTTGTCCATATTCGTGCTACATTTAATGAGAAAACTATGAGAATCTAACTCACCTAGACTTTAGACATTGGAAATTATTCACTTTAGTAACTTTTATCCGTAGATTAGATGTTCAAAAATACAAAATAAGATAATACTCGTATATCTAAATATTTCTTTCTTACCTAAACTGAATATCACCAATAAATACTGGGCAGAGGGAGTTAAATTTTGTATATTACATATTTATACATTATTTAAATATTATCATCATTTCCGTGACTGGTTCTCGCTTCTCACCCATTTTTGAGCCACTTACTAGAAATAAATCAAAAAAAAAACACAAAAAGAAGGTGGTAGAACCTTTTACGGTTCGACTCCGGAGGCACCATCGCCACACCTATTTCTGCCTTATAACAGCAATGTGTCTTGATACTGTGTTCTGGTTGGAAGGGTGTGGTCAAGGAGACTTAACCGAGGCGTTCCAACTTAGTCCTCAGGGGTAGCAACATATTTATAGTGGTCCGAAGAAAGAACTTCCATCCTATCTTGGGTTGATTACATATGTCCTTGGGCGGCAGCGACCAATTACCATCAGGTGGACTGCATGCCCCCAGTAATAAAAAAAACAAAGTTGGTCGAAGATAGAAATGATTAATCCTTTAACCTGAGCCCGCCTAGCCTTCTCATACTCATCGTGTTCCGAGTGCGGCACTGTGAACAGGAAGTTCTCGAAGATAGGGTGCCGCAGCAGCTGCTCGCAGGTCCACCTCATCATCGGGTCTTTGTCCAGGCATTTCTGTAGCAGGAATAGGGTGTCTAAGTAAAAAATCGAACGGTTATAGTAGAAAATCACTGAAGGACATTCCCTCTTGGAGACTTCTCCAGCGCTGTTGACTCTTTTTAACCGACGAAAAAAACTGAGGAGGTTCAGGAGGACTCAATTGGGCACGTAATATATATATTTTTATGTTAGACCACGCATAACTTTTTACAGAATATACCAATTTTGATAATCATTTCTAATTGATAGGGTATGCTCTGATGTTGGTACCATATTTTTTTTTCATTTATTCGTTCTTTCATTTTGAACTAAAATTCTAACCCTAGAGGATGACTGCGTATTTACTGAGTTATGTGCACATCTCATACATTCTAGTTGGTCTCATATTAATAAATATAGGAAATATAGGGGATGATTTTCACTCATTAATTTTAATAATGAGCTGTGTGTAGCCTTACCATCGGTTGTTTTTTTTCTTTAAAAAGTCATCAAAATCAGTTAGTCAGTTGGTTTAGTTACCAACTTTCAGAGACCACGTCGGAAAATGTCAGCGATGAAGAGTTGGAATAATAGATAGACGTGTACTAGTGATAGTGTAGGGTGTTATAGTAGATATAGTATATAATACTCGTGTCTACTTAGACAAAACACATTTAATTTTCTATGACGTAATTGTTCAAGTAATTAGAATAATAAAAAGTTTAAATTGGTTAAAACAAGTTTATTACTTAATAATATTGTTTTAGTCAGATGACCAGAAATCTAAAGGGTTGGTTGGTGGGTGGTGATCGCAGCAGATTAAGCTGATACTTTGGATTTAGTTTACCTGAAGGAAGTCTATTACAAGCTCGTTGTGCGCGTACCGCTGTGGTATTTTCTTCTCTAAAGACTCTAATGTAGTAGGTTCTGGTAATGCCATACCCTAAATACAGAAAAGATGCAAATATATATTTAAGTAAACATACAAGAGAAATTGACGAGAAGTTCGTAAGATATCAAACCCGAAAGAAGATCAAATTATCTATATACATACATATAACAAAACTGTAGAAGAGTTTAATTCTGTAAATTGAATAAAAACTAAAAATACCCTACTAACTACTAACTAAAAAATACTCAAATCATACAAGTAACACAACAAAAAAAAACAATTTTGAAATTTTTGTCTGTATGTTTGTCCGGCTTTCACGCAAAAACTATTGACCGACGGACAACATTGATTCTCAGGTGGTACGAACTTCGCCGGATTATCTAGTACATAAATAAACATGCAAGAGCAAAACAAGTTGATATTGTATTTTTGGCAATTTCGGTTAAAGTAAGACTTCAAACCTGAAAGAAGGTATTCTGGGAGAAGATGGTCATGTGTCTCGGTAGAAGGTCGCCTAGTGTCTTCCTGATGAGGTAAAGCTGGTCTAAGTCGCTCTTCCCAGGCCAGAGCGCTTCGCTTGATAGAAGTTCGGCGAACACGCAACCTATTCAAAAAAATCATTGGTTTTTCTTATAATAGAGGTAGCAAAACTGATGGTAAGTGTTCACTACCACCCATGGACATCCGTGATCAACCTCAGACAGGATCGAAGTGTTTAGGTTTACCACAAATGCGTCATTACTCCTGAGAACTAAGTTGAAATGCTTCAGTTAAGTGTCTTTACCACACCTTCGAAGTAAGTAGAAATTCTAAGTCCAAATATGTTGACCACAACCACAAGATCCAGTGGCGGGTCTCTCCTCTATGGTGTTAAAATTCCTTTCCTGGCTATTCTCACTTCCATACCTTTGGTTATTATTGTTTGGGATCTTGAAAATTCACATCTGTAGCACTTATTTTATACATATCGGTATTCAAATCTCAGGTTTTAGTGCCCGACACGAATTGAGATTGCATCGTCCTGTTTTTATTGAGGTCTTCTACTCGTAGTAACCTACAGTCACCATTTTTTTTTATAACTGGGAGGTAGCAAACGAGCATGCAGTCCACCTGATGGTAAGTAGTCACTGCCGCCCATGGACATCTGTAATCAATGTAGCGTGCTGCATATTGGATTTATTCCTGAGATATCAAGAATGTCGTCCTTTGTACCCTAAGATCACATATACCATACTTACGTAGGCATGCTGCACATTCTTTCAACGGCCCCCAACTCAGAGTACATAATTATACCTAAGATCATATAAGTACAAACCAAAGACATTATAAGAGATAGACCGACAATACGCTTGCCCGCTATGATTCCTCCTCGAACCACGTATCGGGCGCTGGCCCGCTGCTCACAATTGCTCACAAATCGAGCAGCGAACAGGAAACTTTACAGAGAATTGCGAAAAAAAGCTCAATAATGCCTAATTATTCTGTGATATGGTGTAAAAACCGAACAGGGATGCAAATCAAATCGGAAACTAATATTACTTATCATAAGTGAGTGGTATTTAAATGTATTTATTGATTAATTAAAATAAGTTTGACTGAATTAATTAAAATAACATTGAGTGAAAGAAAGCGATGAAACTATATAAAGTGTATCCGAGAACAAACGAAGCATAGTCGTGGGTGCGCACGCTCATCCCCCCGCAAAAATGGGTTGAAGCGGATTTCTTACGAAAGCATTGTATTGTCGATTTATCTTATAATGTATTTGGTTTCCAAGGTATCCAGTCTTTCAGAACATCATACTCTACTTAAATGCTTCGCCGACGGCAGCTTAAGGCTCTTGTGTCTCCTCTCCCTTCCACATCTTCATCATATCCTTCAGCATCTCGTACATATTCTAACAACTGTCATATTCATAAGCCATACGTCGTCACTCAAAATCCTGATCTACACCAATAGCCTACACGTCGCCCGGCGTTCATCGTGTCGCCAAACGATGCTTAAGGGTCTTATGTCTCCTTCTTTTATAGCATCTCGTAAATATCCATCATCCATCCATCAACAGTGCGATCAGAAGTGAGTGATGACGTATAACCATCAGCCAACGTTACAAACCTATAGCCCACACGTCGACAGGAGTGCTGTACATGGTGTCGCCGACCAGCAGCTCGGGCGCGCGGTACCACCGCGTGGCCACGTAGTCCGTGTAGCTCTCGCCGGGACCTGGGCATGTATATCACAAATACGCTGTGAGTACGACTGAATTTAATGAAAACGTGGTTTTGAGTTCGGTTTTACCTTCCTTATATTTGTTAGGTACCTTTTGGAAAATTCTTTTGTTCGGTTTGGCTTGGATCAAATGGGAATGGATATACACACTTCCCATTAGGTCTCATAATAATAAAATAATACGCAATAAAATGGGGCGTATATATTCTTGTTTAATACCATTAAATGTTGAGGAAAAAATATTTTCTTTACGTTTTAGTGTACGTGTATTTTTACTCAGTATGAGTAACAACCGCAGCAAATGCATAAGATTATTTAAAAACGTCAAAAGTTAGCACATATTGATGAACAGAATAACATATAGAACTATTTTTTAGTAATCGAAGCCCTCTAGAAGACATTGCGTGAGATTAAATTAGCAACGATCACAACTAAATTAAAGATTGAGTGAAAGCTAGCGCAAACTGATGACATAACTATTAATTTATTAGTTTTAAGGAATCACCGTTTCCTCAAAGTCAAAATCAAGTTGTCTAAAAGGTCGTTTTAAACGCCAAGTGTCAAGAAAAAAAATCCTAGAAGGACGAGTACATCGACACAGCCGTTGTCTGTATTTGTTTGCATACGTACGCCACCGTAGCCCATTACGTTACAATCAACGTTGAAACACAAAAAAGATGAATATACATAGTCATTATGTTGTAATAATGGTTTCCAAGTAGTTTAGCAAAGTTAATGAAGTCTCTGATGATGGCATAAATGAGCAATATTATGTAATGACCTATAAATAAGTACTTTACGCATTATACCTCAGTTTTACAATGTTGGTAAGCCTAGCCTTCCTATGATTGGAAACCAATCGCCATTTTCATTATATCTAGATATATTTGGTGCAATATATATATAACTTTCAGTTTCTACGTAGGACTTTCACATTTAATTTACATATATCATTATTGTATTTTAAGTCTGTACAATTAAGTTAAATCCCATTTATACAGACTGTGGAATAAATACGACTTTTGTGGCACTGTGGTAGGCCACCTTTATAGCTATTATTATCAGGAGAAATTTTATACTCGTAATTAGAAAATGTGGAGGATCAGCATAACTAGAAGTTGGCGTCGATAGTTTCTTAAAAAATGTAACGGTTTAGTTTATATAAAGCCTTTTCAAAGACGCAGGATCAGAAAGCCGATAGTAAATAATGAATGTCATACAATATCAAGTTACGATCACAATAGAATTGAATTGAAAACGGTTGAATCTTTTCTGGTTCGACTCCGGAGGCACCACCGCCACACCTATTTCAGCCTCATAACAGCCGTGTTCTTGCTACTGCTTTCTGAATTGAAGGGTGTGGTAAGATATACTTAACCAAGGCGTTCCAACTCAGTCCTCAGGAGTAGCAACGCATTTGTGGGCGACCTAAGGAAGAACTACGATCATATCTTGGGTTGATTACAGATATCCATGGGCGGCAGTCACCACTTACCATCAGATGTACTGGTTGCTAGTTTGCTACCTCCCAGTTATAAAAAACAAGTCGAGTATTTTACTCGAGATACAAGGTGCTCTAAAAGACTCGACATTTTTCTCGACTATCTTCAGGGTCGTTTAAATGATATCAGTTTGAAAAATTAAGCGCGAAAGATGCTTTATATCAACAAGCAAAAGGTGTAAGAAAAGCTCAACAAAGCGAACATTATTCTTCTGCACCAGTAATATGTGAAATGTTCAATATTTACACATAAGGTGTACGAAGAAAATACCGCAACAGGGGTGGAAGGTGCATAATTAATGGGTTACGTATTGATTTATCATCGAGCCCCTGGCCTTGAGCACACATGCATATTCGCACATTTAGATATAGCAACACGCTTAACTTTTGTCTGCAGGGAAGTTACAAGATTTTTAAACTCTTCTTCACTATCCCACTCACCCTCTTACAATAACCGACTAGACATAGGGAGAACCCTATGTCATTGGCGTGCTATGATAGACCACAATACTATAACACGCCTCGAAGAGATAGTGCCATAGATTATACATATATACTGGGTAGTGCTTTACGGTCGATTGATTTTTAAATTGGTATTTGCTCATTTTCAATTACTATTTTGTATGTTGACACACTTTTCCGTAAAAATAAACATAACATTTTTTCTATAAAACATTGGTGATAAAAAGAAATAACATTTTATGTTTTCTAATCGATAAACCGCGTGATAAGGAACTTCGTTCCAACAAAATATCTTTTCCTTGTCTGTGATGAATGAGTGTTATGAGACGAACTTTTTTATTCTTATTTGCTTTATATCCTTTTTCCTTCAAATGTTGCGCCGTTGTAGATAGAGACTTTTCTAACAGTGTGATTTTAAAAAGTTACAGCTATCTATGATAGCACCATCTATGTACGTGCCTCTACCACCAAGACAACAATGCTTCGTGGTCGGTATTTGTTCTCCGAAAATCGGAAGGATTAGTAGATCCTAATCCTTCCATACCAATTTGATGAAAATGATGACCTACATACACAAGTACCCTTTCGTACGTGATTTGTTTCCATTTCTAAGATGAACTATAGAATTCAATATAAAGTAGGTATAACGTGAACTTAATAGTCCACAATCTACATCAAAAACTTTGCAAAAGTCACGAGACTGACCTACTAAAACGAAGTCTAAGTACTCGCTCGGAATTAAAGTTATTGTAGTTATTAGCCGGCAACCGCAAAACTCGTCCTTGGTACCGTTATTAGCTCCAAGGGCAAGGTTGTGAACGTAGAGCATTTACGAATTATTGGTATTTACCAAGTTGCCGCATAGCTGGTACAATTTTTTATGTAAAGACTGGGGAACGATCACGGAACCCACGCGTTAAAGAACCATTGACGCCCATGTATAGTGTAAACCAACTTGTTTACCTCCATGATATTTTATCAAAATATTAATACGTGAAGCAAAAACTTTGGTATCAGTTTTTAGAATAATTACAGGGACAGAGGAGTATAAAATTTGGCACAGTAACATAAAACATATTACAAATTACAGCAACTTCTAAGATTGTTATAAGTAAAGATCAATGTACCGAAATTTGAAAGTTTGCATAAACTCCAGTGGCCAATTCCAGTACAGTAATGCCTTGGCCGGGTTAACCAGGCCGATCGCCGATAAGCCGTAACCCGGATAAATTGAGTAACGCGATTGTTAAGGTACCGAAATCTGGTAGGCAGACTGATAATAAATTGTATTTTTTGTGTCTGCGTTAATCTTCATGTGTAGTCAGTTACTGGTTTTAAGCATCTCGCACGTTTTTTTGTTTGTTTAAACGATGCCTCATGCCTGTTTCGTTATATCTTTTATAAATGAGATAACGTTCTAAAAAGTTTGCTAAATTAGCAAAAAAATGGTTTTTTTTAAGTAGGCTGCTTCGAGAGTATTAATTATAGAAAAGAAAATAGAACGGCAATGAAGGTGGGAGGGACAGGCCATACCTATTCCCAGGACCGAATGCTCATATGCGATTGCATCAGTTAGTCCCTGGCGGGTGAAATAGCAGTGAACACATCTACAAAAATGTACCTTCCCGCGCAACTATTAGGTACTTCATATATTATTTATACATGACGAGTACGATGAATTAAAACATGTAGATTGTTGAGAGTTGTGAGAGAGGAGTGCACGGGTTACATCAGTCTCGGTACAAAACATTTATTTTGTTATTGCCTTTCTATTAACTATTCCTATTTATTTATGGCACTAATCTTACTTGTTAATAAGTGGTCAAATGCGAGTGAAAGTTGGTTATGTTCATTTAGTTTTCATCAGCTTTAGGGACATGTCATTGCAATTACTTATTTATCTATATATATTTTTGTATCACATTTGGGCATGGCGTCCCAGAGTTGAAAACATGCTCTGTGATCTAGGTAACTCCTAAAAACTTTGGCATCTAAGTATTGCATGTGAAATGACATATTCAATAAATAACCAATTGTAATTAATGAAATAACTTCAAAATACTCTTGGACCTTCTATCTATAAAACAAAATAAAGTCAATAGTTACTAGCTCTCCTTCTGACGTCTACGCCGAAAGGTATCATAGTGTGCACCGAGTATTCCGAGGAGCAGGTCCCACCTGGATAGGAATAGGTATGTGTAACGTAAGGATGGAATAAGGAAGGGATGGGATGAAATAAAGTTAAGGCAATACATTATTTTTATATAACAGGTAGCAAACGAGCATGCAGTCCACCTGATGGTAAGTGGTCACTGCCGCTTATGGACATCTGTAATCAACCCAAGACAGAGTCGAAGTTTTTTCTTAGGTCGACGACAACTACACCACACTAAGTACGCCTCAGACGAGCGTATCTCCTTTACCACACCTTCAAATCAGAACACAGCAACAAGAACACTGCTATTATAAGGCAGAACCCGGTATAATAAAGCTAGAAGTAGAAACTAAAGCTAAGTTACGCACTGATGAGTCTGGCGAATCCGAAGTCGCAGAGCTTCACCACGCCATCGCTCGTGAGAAGAATGTTCTCCGGCTTCACGTCACGGTGGATGCAGTTGTGACGGTGGCAGTATGCGACACCCTGCAGCGTCTGCCAGATGATTTGTTTCGACAGGAGTTCGGGGCAGC
>DWNJ01000738.1:0-13972 GCA_018250275.1 Udranomia eurus
AAAATATACAGTTAGAAACTCTCTAAGGTAATAATACTTTTTAACCAACTTGGGAAATTACTTCCAGAAACGGTACAATAACAAAGCTTCTATTTTTGAAAATAAGGAACAACGGGCACCCTAAACAAATTTAAAATTAACGAGCCTTGAAAAAAGTCTCAGAGAATAACAGGAGGCAAAGTAGGTACAAAAATTAAATTTACATAATTATACTTAAATTTTAATAATATTTATGAACAAAAAAACCAGACAACAAGCATGACAGCGAGTAAAAAGGCATGGAATGTAAATTTAATATACGAAGCATGCTCAGTTATTTCCAACCTTTGAACACAACATCTTAATTCGGAACAAAAAAAAATCAGACATGGGAGAATGGAACATCAAAATCCAGACATGGCTTATCGTTACTAACAATATAAAATTCTTACTACGAATGACGACAACATTCTAAGAACATGTGACACATATAATAACTGACAATACACTCTTACTACGTATGACTACATTCTGAGAACATATGAAACCATGTAACACATATAACATGCGTGAAAAGCGAAAGTAATCGCGAACATACATAACCCTGGAAGCACGCGGACAGAACCGCCCTGGTTGAAGTCGTGCTGGATAAAAATAACCGTATGACGGTGGGCTATACACGTGATATTCGCAAAGGCTTCACGTGTTGAACGGTTAAGACTGTATGACGCCGAGGCACGAAGGTCGAGGCTGGAGTTCGTGCCGTTAGTGAAGCAGTGTTGCGAATAATAATGGATGAAAGTTATGATAAGATTAATTGCTTAACTAGCAAATTAGTGTTTAAAATAAATAAAGAAAGAAATTTATCGGCGGCGTAAAAATCTAAAGAGAATCTATTTTTGGATAAAATGTCATAGGATCTGTAGCTACTCGCAAGATCTGTAGTCTGAATTTTTCACATGCTGCCTAGCATGTGAAAAACTCAGACTACAGACAAAAATAATAAATGTGGAGGTAAATTTGCCAACTTTTCTTTATAAGGGAAGAATCACGTTTGTCACACTTGCTTGACTGGCAGAGAATGAGAAAAGAAGAAAAGATTTCGAGACATTTCGTTACTGGAACATTTTATACTGTTCCAATTCTGTTCCAATATAAATATATAAAAATCCAATGTTTTTCTTTTATTTGTCTTTTAACTTTGTTAAAATTTCTCTGAAATAGGTTTTGGTATCAAAATTATTTCGATCGGTCCCATGATTGATGAGTACTTCGAAAAGGTAGATTTTTCTGCGGGGACGGGTTCGGGGAAATGAGGTGGTACGAAGTGAGCAGAGTCAACTATTACCTAGCTAGTAAATTAAATCATACACATTCGATAATTCCCGATGTAGTAATGCCACGTGCCTGACTACATTCGTGTGCCACGAAGGAGATTATCCAACATGGGCTTGTTACGTACGAGCGTAATGCTCTTACAGAAGCATAACCGGAGTATTGAGGTTTATTGCCATGATGACACGGATGTATGACGCATCATACACGCGGCACGTGAAGAAATAAGTTTCATGTTAGGTGATTTAAACAAAAACAATATTAAAACTTTAACACCAGTTTTCTTGCCGTTCTGTTCTAATTTGAAGAATAGTAAGGGACACACATATCCGAGGCATACCAACTTATTCGTTAGGGTTAGCAACGCGTTTGTGATAGACCAAGAGAGAAATTTGATTCTATCTTGGGTCGAGTACAAATATTCCACGCCGTAGTGACCACTACCGCCCATGAACATTTTTAATCAACCCAAGATAGGATCGAAGTTATTTCTTAGGTCGACCACGATTGCGTTGCTACCCCTTAGGACTAAGTTGGAACGCCTCGATTAAATATGTCTCGGTGACAACACCCTTCAAACCAGAACACTGCAGCAAGAATATTGTAATAATGAAGAAATAGGTGTGGCGCTGGTGCTTACAGAGTCGAACCATAAGAGGTTTTTAAATTCAAATCAGTTATAGTTTTTGATATTGATTACAAACGTTCACATGAATTATTGACCACCTCGTACGATTGTCACTACCTAGTCATACCAAGTGGCGAAAGACACGAAATAATGCAGCAACACGCTTCGATGTATCCTTTGAAACATGCAAAAGGCTCACATAAAAGATCAGGAGATCAGGACATCTCAAATGCAAGGCGTTCGTGATCTGACTGGAATCCAAAAGAGGAATCGTTCACACGTCTCTATCGTAAGGAACACATTGTAACTGTATGTTTAACGACGGCGATTCCGACATCCGGATATTGGAATTCCATAAGGAATTGCAGAAATACAAGAGAATTTATAGAATGCTACATTTCTAGTATGTATTGTGTGTAGTTGGTCTTGAATGGGTCAATAATATATTTTCCTTTGATGATCTCCAAAAATTCAAACAACACATTATATTATGAACATTTAAATAGTTGGTAAGTACTAATACACGCTATAATAACACAAACTAAAATAAACTCCTAAAGTAAACTTCCTTAATAGAACATTTTAAGTAATGTTTCGAACAGAGCTTTAATGAGCGAGTAAATTTATTCGTGTAAACATTTTTTATTACATCTGGATACAAAAAGGGTAAGATAAAAGGAGTATTAATTTATCCTTGTCAACCCGCCTTTCTCCGAAAAGCTAAATTTGCTTCAGTTATTACCTTAATAAATGTTTCTTCAATATGTTTACTAAAATATCGCCGTACGTTAGAAATTAAAACTGAGAACTGTTAGTGAAATCGGCAAGGCGAGTATTACGTTCACCAACCGCCCCAAGATCGACTGGCAGAGAATGCTTTTAGCTTTTTCAAATAAAGCTTAATCATATAATTTTTATTTTTTATAACTTTGAGGTAGCAAACGAGCATGCAGTCCACCTGATGGTAAGTGGTTCCGGCCGCCCATGGACATCTGTAATCAACTGCGTTGCTACCCCTAAGGACTAAGTTGGAACGCCTCGGTTAAGTATATCTCCCGGACCACACCCTTCAAACCAGAACACAGCAGCAAGAGCACTGCTGTTATTTTATTATTCGACTTCATTCATAACATAACTATTATTATACATTTTATACATATTATTACTTACTATGTTACGAAGTAGCACACACCACCTGCCCATAGACATCTGTTGGAAATTCCTAATAGATTCGTACACTGATGTCGAGATATGTTATGGTATGGAGATATGATATGAAGATATGTTGCCAACAAATAGCATGTACCGACAAAATACTAACGCAAACCAGATTCCAAAAATAGAAGATTATTTCACGTCTCTAAATACCATCTTGCTGGAGACCAAATACGATCGAGGCACGTCGGGAAATCGAATGGCCTTATTAGAACGCGCCACTCAGCCATTCGAAATGGTGAAATTGATCCCTTTCCCGAGACGTGACTGGTCGCAATTAGAGTTTATTCCGTTACTTTAGGGCAACTAGCAAACGATAGGACGGAAAAGAGTTCGATCGAATGAAATAGAACAAAGCCGTAGTCGCCTCCGCCAATACAATTAATATGTCAATGTGAAATTGTCAAAAATAAATCGAGTACAAAATGAAAGTATAAACTGTTTTGAAAATCTCTATCATTATATTTTCTGTGTTCATTGCAAATACCGAAGCCTTCATAAGTTCCTATATGAGAAATCGTCGATCTTACAAGCAATATTTTAGGATCACGAGACGATTGCTGCAAAAGGAACATTCACATGCAAACGGAATACGTCACAAGTAGGCACCGTTCAATATCCACCCGTACCTACCCACCCCCACAATGGCAGCACTCGGCGGTCACGTGACCGACTAAAATGGCGTCAACCCAACGACAACATGGCGACACGAACGGACCACAATTTGTTATGACGCGAAATACGTATTCCGCAGCGACTAAATCTTTTCATCTTCATATTTACGCGTCGTGTTTTTGGTATTTTCAATTGTCGTAGTCTACGAGAAACCTGTGATAATATTCGATTTTTCACTTCTGTCTTGTTCGTAATTTAAGCGAAACATAAAAGAAAATTCCGATTTTTTAAATAACCCGACAATAAAAGGTTTTATTAGCGTCTGTAGTAAGCTATAAGTATTCATATTGTAATAATTACATTGGAATGTTAAGTAATACTTGTTAATTATATTCAGGTGTCTAATTGGTTATTTATTTGATGTGTATCATATCAGGGGTAACAGCGATAGGTTTGTTTTTTTTATGCATAACAAATTAAAAAATACTACCACTCGCTGGCCTTTACCTCGAAGATACGCGAAATCTTATTCCACGTCACCTACATAAAAATAATTTATCATTAACCTTGAACACAACCTGACCCATCCGCCTATATGCTACTAAAAATAAATAACGGGATCAAATGAAACGAAAATTGCAATAACACATTTTGTATTCCAACATGAGCCTGAACTCTGAGATATGTTCGTTGGAAAGGAAATTGAGAAAAGAATGCCGACGATGACTCATTCATTATTGCTTTTATAAGTGCAAATAAACATAAACAAATGTACGAATTTTTTCGTCAAGAGGCAAATACAAACGCCGAGATTGTTCTTTTATAAATGACTAGAGCCTGGCACGATACTAGTTATTTTGTTAACCCCTCCAGCTAAGCTCGGCGGCGGATACTTAGTGAAGTGGATTCAAGTCAATAGTGAGTGCAATGAGTATCTAATCACGGCAAGAGAACAGAGTATATCCGTAAAATGTGACGAGCGGTTGATTATATAGCAAAAGTAATATTAGATACTAAAGAGTTAAACAATATAAATATCTACGGCACTAATAATCCTTTAGTACTATTTTAGGAATGCCTATTTTGTGATTACATTCTATTGCTCTAATTAATTGCAATAACAATGCAACCGTGCTAAATGGCGAAGACGTTGAAGGTAACGCTGCTCGGTTGTTCGTTCGAGACAATTTAGAGGCAAGGCCGCGCGCGTTGCGTGCTTGCGCACGGATCGAGCTGAATCCTACGAATGTTATAAATGCGAAAGTTTGTGAGGATGTTTGATACTCTTTCACGCAATGACTACTACTATCAGCCTTTGCAGGTCCACTGCTGGATATAGGCCTAACCCAACCTTTGCCATAGCTACCGGTCCTGTCCCTTCTGAATCCAGCGGTATCCCACTGTCTTCATTAGGTCATCAGTCCACCTGGTCGGAGGGCGACTCCTCTCCTTTTGCCAAAGCGTGGTCACCACTCGAGGACTGAGGATGGTCTGGAGTCCATCTGTTGTAAAAACTACTAAACCATAGTTGAGTTGGTGTTAATGTAGATTATGATTGTGGAGCACAAGTTTGGCTTATGAATGAAATGTTTAAGAGTAAAAGGGACGGGTATGAATTGTTGGATCCAAATTTGATTTCGAACAAGGAGAAGGGATGAGTTTTTTTATTTATATACTTGTATACTTATGAAATAACTTATATACTTAACAACATTTTGAAATAACTTATATATAGGTGTGTTATAAAAATGTGATCTGGAAAAAAAAAACATTTACCGACATTGTAAATTATTTACCGACAAGGCCGCGCTCATAAACGATACTTGCGCGTAACGTACTTGCTCACGGATCGAGCTAAATCCCAAACCAAACGGAAGTAATAAGTACAACGTACAACAAACGTACTTAAGTGCATGTTTGCATTGGCGTTCATGTGGCTTACGACTGTGGAGACCAAGTCTGACGTATGAATGAAACAATTAAGATTAAAGGGGACGGGTATGGATTTGAAAATCAATATCGACTTTTTCAAAAAAATATAGATATAGTTAACATAAGTATGCAATAAGTTTGACAATAGGCGTCTTAAAAAGGGATCTGGAAATAAAATATAAATTCATTAAGTTCTACAATGTTATTCTTATGGATAAATAAGCTCTCCTTGGTACCCGAAATCATGTATCGCAGAAGTCCAACTTTTACTTAAATATTTCTTATGAGTTGAATAATTTGAGTTTGATTATGCTAGTTTGTGAAATAATATCTTCGCTGCCAAACAATACTCCGATGATAAAGAAGAAAGAGGAGCGAATAATTTTTTATAGCTTTAATAGAGTACCTACCTGCGTAATATTATTCAATTGAGAAATTTACATACATATTGAACCGAGAAACGAACGTGCTTTAGCTGCTACAATGAAAATCCCAAGTGTTTATGTAAAACTGTTTGCTACAGACTACCGTCGGTAAACTATGGAGACGTTGAATGTTGCAAATTCAGTGTCCACGTATAATTTATATCAAACCTAGCTAGCTATAGCCTGCGGTTCTGTCCGCATTATAAAAAAAATAGACTAAATTGATTTTAAGGTTAAAAAAACTTGCCTAGGTACTACATAGCAAAACAAAAAAGGTACATAGGATTGAAACATCGATTGAGCTGAGAACAATATTACTTAATATACGAGCATTATATATATTTATTTATTTACTGTGTTTTTATATCCTTTGAAAGCGGGTTAGACAAAACAATGTTACCATCAGCACAGACAGTGTTGCTTTCGCATTTATAATATTAGTATGGATTTCACCGAGAACGACGTCCGAATACTAATGGACATCGGCGAGACATATCGGTGGATATTTGCGAGTTTAATAAGTGAAAGTCGGTTTTGTTACGTGTTACTTCGATGGCCATCTTGGGCGATGTCAGTGTCCTCACAATGAACATGTATGTATCTTTTGTTTTAATATTGTGTAGATTTATACTGTCTCTCAAAGTGACAGTACAAATCTGAGACCGTAATTATTTGAAGAATAATTGAGCATTAATCAGGTTTGATTCGAAGAACATGTATGAATAAAATATACTTTTTTTAAATCCAGATAGCGACTAGACTAAAATTTATACTCTCTTCTTCGACGGAACTTATCTAGAGATCGAAAATCATTGGTCTCGATCTACCGTATCTAAACTCTCTAAATAGTATACAGTAGTTTTAATCTTGAACTTTTTATGAATTTTCCTACCAGACGATCAGACTTTGTGCTATTTTCAGATTTTCAAAATTCCTTCTAGATCGCGGAATAATGTAAAGATGAAATTCTCGTCCCGCATATTCAATATGAAACAGTATTTAAGCCGTCCGTTTGATTTTTAAAATACGTTTGATTATTAAAAACGTAATACAATAAATGTTTTTATGTGGTAGAACTTCTTACGGTTCGACTCCACAGGCACCACCGCCACACCTATCTCTACCTTATAACAGCAGTGTTTTTGCTGCTGTAGTTCTGCATACTATGGGCAGCAGTGACCACTTACCATCAGATGAACTACATACTCGTTTGCTTCCTCACAGTTATGAAAACAAGTGTAGCAAAGGGAAATGTCTCTATCGTAGCTTCAGGAACTTGCTTCCGAGGCAAGGGGCAAGTCAAAGATAAACTCGACAGCGACGTGTTAATCTCGCGACAATCTACAACGGCTTGCGCCTTTGACATTCCGAGCTTTCAATTCCTCCACCTGGCCTACTTCCCTCAGCGTTGTTCTAGTGTTCGGTAATCAGATATACAGATAACTAACTAACTAATCTGACTTCTACTATATTTCACCATATTAGAAGCATAAGCACCGATATCTAAATTCGACCAAATTCACTTTTCAACACAGATTTCTTCTTTACTTCTTTATAATCATGTTTCTACCTCATCCCTCTGTTCTTTCTAATCTTGTTTCAAGAATAATTTCTAGCTGTTCATTATAAATCAGATTCGATTCTGGCTCACCTGATATCTTATGATTTCACATACCGCCCCTTATGCTTCTCAGATCGAAATCCATGGTCATAAGTTATCACTATATAATTATAGGTTGACAACAGATAACATACTTATTTACAGAACGAGATTTTATGTTTACTGTTCTTACTTGGTTGAATATTTAGTATGCGATTAAATCACGATCAGACGGTGCATGGATGGACGTGCACCAGGTCATCATGGTGTTAAATCTGTCGTATTTTGAAATCTGTTACCAACCCAGGTCAGTCACAAACATAAATAAGGTTGGATCTTCATATAAGTAGTTAATCCTTAGAGTTACTTCTATCTTTTCTCACTTCTTAATTAACTTCATTAGGAATCAGGAAGAATCAAGAATCAAATGTTTTAATTCATGATAAGTTATATAAATACACTTAATGAACGTCATATACATTTTCTTTAGCCAGTGGTCATCGGCTTTCAACGTCTTCAGGTAGACCGGGTGAAAAAAAACGGAAAAAACTGTCAGCACTCTTTTAAAAATACGACATAGATTCAGTCTACGGTTATGCTCCGATACTGAACTCACGGGACAGAGACCGTTTGTGTAAGATATTGGTAGCTCAAAATTACGATTACGAGATTACGTCTAGGTTATTCGGCGCCGGTAGATGTCTCGGCATATCGACTAGCGCAATTATGAGGGACAGCACAGGCAGTGCACTGCGATGTTTGGGGTATGAATTAAATTTAGCTTTGAACTTGTATCAAGAGCTGGTATTCTGTTAGTATCTCTGATAGAAACGTCTGCGGTCGACATGGTATTATTTCCAAAATAGATCGGGATATTCCATACAAAGTATTCGACTATTGTTTAGATAAACGCATTAGAAGAAAGCATGTACATTTTCCATAGCCTTCGTACTATCAAACAAATGCGCATAAACTGCTTTTCCACAAGACAAAATGTGCAGAACACAAAATTGTACCTTAACGGTCACCTACACTGTAAAATGAATATGACCACAAACTACGCAGACGGACGGCCAGTTTTGATTTATATGTGTTTAATAGCAGTTGTCAAAAGCAGACTAGCAGTTTGCTAGCCCAAAACGAGATAATTTTAATAGTGAAATTGCATAGACATTGCGTAAAAATTAAATTAACCCCAAACCAACATTTCAATAAACACAATCATTGCGTAAAAACAGTTCGTTTGTGTGAATAACGTGTCGTGTCGACGACCCGATGGTATCGCATAGCTTCATTCATCAGCAGCTATCTGCCATCTGCCGCCTTTGTGTGGTGACCAAGTATACACAGGAAATTGGAAAACTCCTATTCAATAACTGTATAACTTGAAATATTATATGGCTGTCTAACGATCGATTTGTGTCTGTGATCGGTTTACGATGAAAAATAGTCACGAGTATAGATTGTATATCTTGACCATTTTAAATTTAACCAGTATATTATCCAAAAACTCAGAAACGGACTTGAATCTGAACTTGAAAGTAATTCAGATAGCTTAGGAAAGGGAAACCTTAGGTCGCATAAGGACCAATACAATGTAACAGAAAAACAAAAATACTCGTCGAATAGACAACATATTTTTTTTGCGAGCAAAAAAGCAACTCTTGAAAAAATCTGCCGGACGGCGGAATCGCTAGTACCTACCTAAAATGGGGACTCTTAGACGCAGCGTCCCAATTGCGTCATCAGATTAATCACGTCCACTAACAAACGCGTACTTCGCTCGGCGATAGTACGACCGGCATGAGTTTAAGAGCTCAGTTTGCAATATGTTTCTTACTGTGTACAATTTGTGACGACTCCCCATCCCACAACTTTTTTTTATATATGAACCGTTTTTTATGAAACAACACTAAATGTTAAGTGAAGCTTACTACAATACAGTCATTGAAAACCGAATTCAAATCGGATCAGTTGTCTCAGAGATTAGCCTGCACAAACTGACAAAAAATGTAAAAAAAATATTGGGGTTATATTCTTTAATAAAGATCCCTAAAATGGATCCCTAAATCTTACATATCTGCCATTTACAGACAGCAATCACTTAAAAATGTATTATATATATATATACCTGATGGTAAGTGGTCAATTTCTTAGGACGACCACGAATGCGTTGCTACTCGTGAGGACTAAGTAGGAATATCTCGGTTTAGTGTGTCTCCGTGATCACATAGGGTTTTAACCAGACCGAACCAGTAAGAACACTGCAGTCATAAGGCAGAAAGGTGCCTCCGTACTCGAGCCATGAAATGTTCTACCATATTTTTTGTATAGCACTTATACCAGTTCTTTATAAATGATGAGGATCTAGCCTTGTCTAAGCAAGTAACTTGCATAATGTAAACAAGCCAACTGCTTTCGTTGGGTGATAGTAAAGCGCAATACCGCGCACCGAACAATCACCGAAACGCGCGTAACGTAACGTGTCCGTTACGTAACACCGGGACACCGAGCAGTGTTCCAGGCGATAGAAATCATACACTTCTTGAATATATGAGACTTAAATATATTATAAGAGACGGGCAAGTAACTTTCATCGTAGAAACGGGCCTTGAAGAACGAGTACGAATAGTCGACTGTCACCGAATCGCGCGTAACGTAACATGTCCGTTACGTAACACCTGGACACAGGCCAAGGCGTCACGGGCAGTAGTCGGTGATTCAACTTATATGGAATGGAAATGTTATTTATCATTTATGTGACATGTGTGTGCGACACGCGAAACGAGAATGAAAGTTTGACGTGGATGTAGCGGACGTAGAAGAGAAACGACTTGTTTTTCTGTGACGAATTATACTAGTTGTTTCCTGTTAACCTTTGAACTTTTGGTAAAATCTTATTATATATATTATTTTGAGGTAAGTTGGCACACACATTTTAGAACCTGGATTAACACAGGAGATAATTTATCACGATAAATTACATTATATGATTTTATCATCAGCATATAAATTTTATGTAAAGGTCAGCTTAAATTAAAATTGATGACATATCAAGTTAAATAACGAATAATTACACAATAGTATATAATATTACACTAACTATCAGTGGTCAATATAATCAACAATGACGGTAAAGTCGAATAATCGTGTGCATAAATGTAAAGTTGAATATAAAAATTCAAATTGACAACACTCACAGCCTAGAAAAGATAATGAAAATGTCGAAACAAAGACGGCAAATAATTAGGCCTCCGTATTTAAATTAAACGAGCAAAAAGCCCGCATAACGCAACCACCGAAAAGCTTACAAAAGATCCTCGAATACCAGTCTTGTTCATCCCGTACCTACCTACAAAAGTGCGATGAACTCATCCACCGACGTTCCAAAAACGGACGGAACAACATCAGTCGGGCAACATGTTTAACGAAGTAAAAATTGAAATTTTAGCGGAATAAACAATATTACAACAACAAGAAACTTTCGTGTTTGCTCTCTGACTTTTGACCGTTCCGAGTAACCTATCCCTCGTCGGATAGAATAATAATTCGTTGGCAACACTTTGGGTGGATACAGATTACAACTTGTAATGTAAATAAAGGGTGCTTTGTGAGAATATAGACAAAATTGAACTTAGTACACTAATAAAAACACAAACAATGGAACTGACAACAAAGTACTACAAACGAAGTTAGAAAGTAAGAGCCATAAACGGAAAATTATAAGTAAAATATGAACAATCATTTGAATATTTCGTTGAAGCCATTTTACCTTATAATAGATGTTACGACTATATGAAATGGATTGTTTGCCTAAATTCCAATAGTATGCGTAAGCACCTGGAATCGCCATCGAATCAATTGAAAACAATTTTTTGTGAGGATTTTTATATGTATCGTCGCAGTTATTGATCATTGGAGTTGTTGAACATCAGCTTTTCAATATCTGCAACACGTGCATGAATGTTTGGGAATCCCTCACGTTATTTGTAAGTGAGCGACGGGTAACCTATTTTCCTCTTAGTGTTTATCCAAAGTTATATTTGGTTATTCTTACATTACGTATGGAATTCACCATGAGGCACGTAAGACTATATTTAAAACTGTTCAATCGTTCGAGAGCAAACATTTTAGTTATCGCAACTGTGGAATATACTCAACGCGTAAGCGCGAAGATGGAGAAACAGAAGAAACGACTTTACGATGCAGAAGAGATTACGCACATTTTCAATATAAATAAAATAAATAATATAAAATATTTGAAATACTAACTGCTGATCTGTTATGCATGTATTGCAAATGCTGCTCCTAATCCCAATAGTTTCTTAAGCCAGGAATAATTAAGAAACTTAAATCAATTAATTTGATCATTAAGAGAGACATTAATATTTACAACTAATGTATGTTTTAAACGGAAACAATGGAATATGTTCCCGTGTAAACAAAAAATATGTAAATTTATTTATGTGTAGTCGTTATTTATGCAGCATTTTTCACAACTTTGCCAAAACGCTCACTTCTTTAAAAATAGCATTACAAAAATATAGATGAATGTTAAATAAAGTTAGATACAAAAATTCAAGTACAAGCAAACCAACAAATTGTTCCTGTCCCTCTCTTTGTCCATAATCGCTTTAATTCTTTAACGATACATATTGAATGTATCTTACAAGAATTTTTCGATCTACGTCGTCAAACTCTCCTCAGACCATGCGTCCTCAACGGTCCCCAAAGCTGACGACAGTCGACAATGAGTCAATTCGCTTCGTGTCGCGTACACTAGTCTCACATAGGCATGGACGGATGGTGCGCGAGACACGTGCAGTCCGGAAATAGATTCAGTCTGTCGACAACCTTCGCGGACCTTGAACCGCCCAACCAGCTCTGTGTTGCATTGGCATCGCGACCGCTCTTCCGAAACGGTTTTCTAATTGCAACAGCAGAGGGAAGAACTCGTAGAGGGTACAATCCTGGTCTCTGTAGGTGCGGGACTTAAAGAATAGGGATACAGAATCTCCTGCCTGTCGTAAGAAGCGACTAAAAGAGGCTTCCAGAGTCGGGGCGGTAAGAGTAGGAGCTCGAAACGCCCGCCCACGACGCTGAGTACAATCATAATTGACGGGAACTTTTGGAGGGTAATTTGATTTATTGGGACTTTTCAAATCTTGTTGTTGTTGTATTCCGTATAAATTGTAATCGGTCAAAATTCATACCCACTTCAGGAAGTTTTTTTCTTAAGATAAGGATAAGTAAATGTAATCAAATCTTATCAGTAACATATTTATCTCACAATGGCATTGTGTAGTGATGAGGTTTAATAGACAATGGAAATGTGCTGAAACTCATCAAGAAAGAGGCAATATTGTTAGCTTAACCAAAATGTATCACTACATTGACTTTAATAAATATTAACGAGTGCAATTTAAAATATGAACACTATAGGAGAGGCAAAGAAGATAAAACGCTTTGCAGATAAGAATGACACTATGTTTCAATGAACGGAGGTAAACTGACGATAAAGGGGACAAAAACGTAACATAAAATGTCTTTATAAATGTCACGCCGATATTGTAACAAACCGCGCGAAAAAAATATTAAACCAGGCTTATGATATAGGTTTTGGGAATCTCTTGAACCAAAATTATTATACAAGTAATTTAATAAAAAAATTAACATATATCTCCCAAGATATGGATCACCTCTTTTTAAGAGAGATAGTTTTGGTGGCGGTGAAGGCCTCAAAATGAAACCTAATCCGGGGATAATAAAACGTTAAATACGCATAATGTCCTCACTGAATCACCGACACGCACTATCGCTAAACTGGGGCTATAAATGGACGAGAGTCCTCGTACGACTGAAACCGGTCACGGTCACCAGTGCGCTCCGTTAGTGTCCATTATCTTACACAATTTACATGACCGTTCGAGACGCGTTCATGCCAAAGTGTGTTTTGGAGTAGGTTCGGAGGGCACGCTGTTTGTTCGATCTGAACGGTACTAGATGTTTCTTCTTCTTCGTCGATGCCTCATGGCTGAGGGTCGTGACCACGCAGAACAATTTGCTCTGTCAAGCTTCTCCAAGCGGCTCGGTCTTATGACAGTTTTAAGGAACTAGAGATTTACTGAAACAAATTATTCGCGAGGCAACGTTATGTAAGGCGATAACGTAGACTTTAAATCAAATGACAAAGTTATTTCACAAATGCAAATAAAATGTGAGAGCACAATGAAATTAATATAG